>JABUQX010111981.1:5000-26680 GCA_015478945.1 Trachelipus rathkii | reverse complement strand
CCTCCCACATGATTGTAATAAAAGTATAATCACAATTGGGAAAATTGTTATGTAAAAAAAAAATCACGAGAAATGTTTTATTAGCTATATCTGGTTTTATATCTGAAACAGACAATCATAATTTGACCCTAATAGAGAAATAAAAAAAATGGAGTGCTCCTAGTATCAATTTTGGTAAAAAATAAATTGAAGTTAGAGCCTCTCAAAGTTTAAACTTTTCTCCATATGGCGCTTCATATTTTATATATATATATTAAACATTGAGTGGGGTACCTACGTTGTCTCCGTTTTTTTGAAATGGTAAATAAGGTTCCTAATCATAGTTCAGGGTATATTAAGAGATATTGTTAAAGATAACATAAGGGAATATTTTTACTCTAGTAGTAATTACCCTACATAAAAATAAACAATACTTAATTTATTATATATAATCACTTGCACTTAGAAGTGCCCAAATAGTACCTTAACCTGGAAAAGACATCAAAATGAAATAAGTATCTAACGGGAGTATTTAAACAAACTTTTGAATGGGACTTGTAATACTTTTTGTTTTTAATAAGAGTGAAGCCGAACGATTATATTCTGAATATTTACAATGTCATCTTCATTATAATTAATAATTGTTTTATTAAATATGATACTAGGCGAGAGGTAAACATTGTAGATGGATATTAAGGTGTTAATGTGGAATCCTACCTGTCGAGAGATGTTTGTCTATGATAAAAGCTCGGATTCGGTTAAGCGGACTAAGTGGTGGTGTATATGTCGGGAAGAGGTCGGAACGCTTGGGAGACACGAAAGAAAAAGGAATGGATCAACACCCCTCCCATGAGCATGACTCGATTATATAATAACCGAAGAGTAGAATGTGAAGTGTTTAGCAGAAGCGCACGTGAAGAAAATCATTAGGATAACGAAGTATTTATGAGATGTGTCTGGAGAATACCAGGTTATTATAATGGAAATAATATATTAAACTTTATTATTCAGATTGTTGAAATGTGATGATTTATGCAAAAAGTAAAAAAAAGCGAAGAAAATAAAAAACACTGAAGAAACCCCAATATTTTAATCCATTCATCATCTGATTTGCAAGTATAGAAGAATCCTTCTATACTCTATGCCACAATACGTATAGCTAACTAACATTAGAGACAGAGAAATATTTTCAAGTGACAAGGTTAGCATGGAACAAGCCAATACTTTGTCCTCGCGTACGCTGATTGTCCACTCCCGCGTCTCCAACAATGATCACACATGATTATAGTAACTATATCGCTGAATACAAGAGCCAACAACAAAATAAGGTAAGTTGATTAGAAAGTTACATACAATCAACCACAGTCACTTTAATATATTGGTTAACCAGGGGAACATCTTGATGGGTTTGAATAGGGAACTCACAGTAACTCTTTACTATGTTTGCAATTTTCAGTCGAATATGGTCAAGACTAAACTGTGTAGCCTTAAACATTATATAATAACAAATTACAGAATAACAGTAAAGAGTGGTTTGGGAGACACTAAGAATATAATAATTCTAATAAACATGTGTGCTACTCACCCTCGACACCTCTATCTTACTAAGTCACGGGACCATCATACAACGAGGAATCACCTAGCTTCGAATTCCACAACATTTTATTCAGCCATTACTTTGGCAGTCTTGGTAATTACAACAGGAATTCTTCTTAAAAAAGCCCAAACTACCAAAGAAAAAAAAACAAGTTAAGAACCATTGTTTGAGTATATTCCAATCTGGTATAAGATGAACTGCAGACATCAAAACTACTCACACCAAGGCTCATAGTCTCTCAATTTCACTGATGCATAAATGTACACAGAGTTTGGGGAGACCAAGGCTGTCGCTGTTATCTAGAGACGTTAAAACGAACAAACTATCCAAAAACACTCAAATTGATTTAGTTCTAATCCACAACAAAATAGTTACTTCCTAAAAAAGAAAAAGCATTACTCTCCCTGTCTGACCCCCCCCCTTTTAGTATCACCAAAAAAAAACAAACGATATTATACTCTATTAAATAAGTTACTCCCATTGTTACCCTAAGTAAGGGGCCTGAGCATAATAAAAAATACACATAATGTAGTATTGTTATGCTATATGGATATATAAACAAATTAAATTTACTAATATTAGGTTTCTATAATTAATAGTAATAATATATAATTATAACTAATATATATTTTTTATATTTTAATTAGTTTTTACTACTAAATAACCATGAGTATATTATATAATATATATATATATAATATATATATTATAAATAAGATAGTATATATATACATTTAATTATTAATATGACACAACTTCAAAAGGCTCTTATACTACTATTCTGTAAAACTGCTTATAAAAACTTTTTATACTCAGTTATATATATACTATAGTATATAATATTATATATAATTATTCCAAACTACCTCTATTTTCACCATAGATACACACGAATATACATATGATATAATATTATTATGAAATTTAGATATATTACGCTAATTTTACGTACCTACGTACGAAAGCATCATAAAGTTGATAGAGCCAACGCAAGTCCAGATCTTACGAAAAAAGACAGGACTACAAATTACAATACGGAATAGCTACGGAAAATTACACAGTGCCCCTTTTCTTACACTCACTTTTACAAGTGTGTCTGGAATTTGCTGACGAGTTAAAATTATAATAGGAACTTCAGTAGTAGTCATGAAAAGAAATTTCCACTTAGGGCTTCGTTTGAGGACTGTCCGGTAACTGAGTGGGGGGCTGGTGATATAAATGCTATAAAAAAAAAAAACTTAAACAACAACACCACAATAGCTTACACCCCGCACAAAAGTTAGACTTATTACTCTTTCTATAGTGGTGGGATCCATTCATAATCCTCGTTAAAAATTTTAGCCGATCTAACCACGGTATGAGTGGTTAAAACCAGAGAACAGCATAAACGATAACAGAAAATTAAAAATTCATATGATCGAATTACGTTATAGTAATATAGTAGAACAGCTATATTTAGATGACCTTCCATCATCACGAGTAACAAATCCTCGTTAAAACTACAATTCAAATCTCGTAACTTCTATGTTCTTATTACTGTGTCTCTTTTGTGTCCTCATACTTACAAAGAATACACCCTCTCACGGTGTGTTATACTGAACGATCCACTCTCGGCCATGGGCGTCTTATTTCAGGCAGCTCGGGGCTCTCTCCCGCGGGTCCCTTCGGGTTAACCAATCGTCGTTAATAGCCACTAATTCGACTTCCTATTCACCTCTATTCCTCCTTGTGGTTTTATATGCCCAAAAAACCGTGCTCTCTTCGAATGACTCTGGTCGCTCCTTGAATAACCACACACGGCTCTATGTGGTATTTAATTTCATCTATCTTTAGTGTACGCCTTTTTTCACCCCACCACAGAATCTGCTCCACGCAAGGAAGGAGGGTGTCATTTCCTCATTTATCACCAGATCCTCCGTCAATCTCTGCAACAGCCTGTTAACTAATGAAAAAGACTACATTAGTATACTATCAAAGATCTTACAACTCCTGTGTTCCCCCAGATCCTGCTGATCTCTCATACTCATTACGTTCACCATCCAAGTGTGTTGACCATCAGATATATACCCTCTATTTGAGCAAAACCTAGCGGAATATATCTAAAGTCATATATCAATTATTTTCACAATCCCAAGGGTAATTTTTATTTATGGCTTACCCTTGTATGATGTAGCCAGTAATAAAAACACGATCATCACGTTCCTCTGTGTTCCAATTACCATAAGCTATATAATATACGACCTTAATAATATTTATTATAAAACTCTGAATTAATACCTTGTTTACCAATCTCTCAACAAATCGTAAACATTATTGAACCACACCTCGTCGAAGGACTTTATATCAGATCTCTTAGTTTTTATATATTCAACGCTTTATAATACTTTTATATTACCTCTAATCTACCAATATTATACTTTACAGAACCCCGCTCTGACCCGAGCATCCTCTTGAAAACTCCTTCTCCAACTAGTCTACACAACAAAACTAAGATCATAACCTCGTTTATCATCTAGAGTATTTCGTCCTCCTCTCTTACTATTATCGGTAGAATCTAAATATCTTCTCGCATCCTATTCTAACCGTTCTATATACCACACGAAACTTGTTGAGCCACCAACCTACCTCTAATTTCTTTTTCAATACAACCCATGCAACCTCTATATCACTCACTAACATAATCTAAGTGAAGCCATTAAATCTTCAACTTCTCTTATCACCTCCCCTCCCACGTTATTGGCTATTAATACTCTCAATAATGTAATCAATAATATTTTTTTAGGAGCCCCAAGTTATCCTTCTCATACTCTTTTATTTGATTATTCTTTTTATACTTTTTATCTTCCATCTTCATCTACTTTTAATTACATACACAGTAATTTTATGGATTCCATTTTTCCGGATAGTCTCTTACAACCAACTACTCATTATCTAACTATAGC
Source organism: Trachelipus rathkii (assembly GCA_015478945.1). NCBI lineage: Eukaryota > Metazoa > Arthropoda > Malacostraca > Isopoda > Trachelipodidae > Trachelipus > Trachelipus rathkii. The sequence goes on along the minus strand of JABUQX010111981.1, from coordinate 22,162 downwards.
ACTTTCCGCGCACGATAGTTATCCCTATATATAGAAACCAGCTTGCCATTTTAACAACCCTCTCTGGTCCAAAGAGTGACTTTCATAAAGAACTTAACATATCAGTAATGTTAATTTCTTCTCTCTTACTATATATCTCTATCACCCCTCATTTGTGTGTGCAAACTGTAATAGATAATGCTATCACTCATCGACGGCTTCTCAATTTCCACCTCTATTGCTGCTTGTAGGCATTTCTACTCTTTCTAATGATCTGCATCGCCATGTCGCATTCCCTTCGTCCAAATTTCAGTTACCCTCCAGGTCTACTTCGACGTGATCTTTCAATACGTAAAATACAAGCATATATATTTCCCACATCCACTCAAATAATTATCCCTATAGATGCTACAGAGTATCCATCTTTGATAATCCCTATTACCCTATATATAAGCCATGATAAGTAAGGTAATAACAACAGAGCCTTAAAAATAGAATATATTAATATTAATTAATAAATAATAATATAGTACATATATTATTATTATTATATCTTTAACTAATAATAGAATTATTATATTATATTATACGCAAACGAGAGATAAAATATATCTTACATATAGTCAATATATATAAATAACTGAAATAAAAAAGAATAATATTATATTTCATAATAATTAAAAGTCTAAAATTTAGTAGTATATATAATTAATTAATATGAACATATAGGTAAATAGAAATTAAACAATATAGTAATAATATATTAGAATAAATATATAAAATAATATAATCAATATCAGATATTATTATCAATAAAATAATTCATGACATCTTGTCTCCTTGAGCCTTCATCATAAACTAGAGGTAGGTGCTCATAAAACATGCACCGCATAATTTGTAGAAATAATTATTCGTTTTATCACATATTATGAAAATAACAAATCAAAAAATAATACCAATAAAGAAATTACATCATATATTTACTCTTGAATTGACCTGATTTTCGATATAGTCCCAACTCAGATTGAGATGGATAGACTCTTTATAATATCCATAGGTAGTAATTTTAATCCATCGAACGTAAATATGTGATGATTTAATACTTAGCGAGAAGATTAAATCCTGGAGGGTCGTCCGTGAAATATTCAGAAGTAAGCTGATAGGCCAGTGCTCTAGGGACACTGGCAAACAACACAGCTATCTCTCGAGGGTTATGTCTTGCACATTCTGTATGTAGCTCAGAAGTAGCGTAATTAATAAATAGCGTTATATAAAACGCATATAGTAAATCTAAAACATCAAGGTCCTGTATCAACAGATCCTTTAATGTGTGAGAATGTATCAGAGCTCAAGAATTATTGCACACAGCGAGCTGAAATAAAATATAAATTTTCAAATTGCTGGGAACATTATCAATGTGAGAAAGACAACATGTTTAAATATAAAATACACTCTCTCTTGCAATTCGTGAAATAGAGAGTAAAAGCAAAATCACCTTACCTAGCTTACCCTACTGGAAGCTTTAGAGGCGTCGATATAATTTTTTACCCAAAGGCCACTTTTGAAACTGTGTGATCTGTGAATTCATTCTGATTGATTAACTTCCGAGTATGTATAGAATATGGTAAGAGGTCTGGATTGGTAAGCTAATGTGTACGGCCTGTAAGCTCTAACATTGTACCGTAACTCATTCATAAGTAATCGCACACCCTAGTTAAAAGCTGAATCAATCATCAACTATTAAGATATACAAATATCCATGGCGATGTACTACTCCTAAAAAGAAAACACAATAATAATAATATAGCTATATCTATAAAAATTAATGATAATAGCCTATATACATCCATGTGATATAAACAATAAAATAACTGATATTAATAGCGCGAATCATTAGATATATATTGTTTATGATCTAGTATAACTAGGAGTTTTAAATTACAAGCTTAAATTTAAAGAGCCGATTATAGTAGATATAATAATCGATAGATAATTATTTGGAATAACGAAACTACCAATTATAGATAACAATTCGCAGATTGCTTAGGAACAATAGCGCGAACCCACAAATATAAGATATGTATATGACGGGGATTATGGTTTGATAGGACTCTTTGCCCGTTTAAGTGAATTGGTTTCCGGAAAGGCACTTTACTGTGAATGAACCGCCCACATATGAGCGTGACATACACAACATACAGATCGATTGGACCATACGTTTTACAGACTCGTGATCGTGTTTTAATTTTAAGTCTCATGGTGTGGACATTTGTTTGCTAATTTCGACGACTATTGCTTACACTGTGTGGGGTAGTTATAGTAAGGGAGGCACGGAGGGTTTACATATATTAGAAGGGAGGGGTCTCTTTTTCACGACCTATAGTCGTTCATATTTTGCAGTCTTTCTACTATTATCATGTATACTAGTGGTGTATCCTACGATGCATCCTCAACAGCCCAATCTATATCTGGATAGGGAGGAGAAAGTAGACTGTATAGTATTTATATAGTACTCTAAATATATCAAGTAATTACACTCATATATAATTATATTCATAAATAAAATTTTACATTCTTCGAATAGCTAGTTCGTAGTTCTTTCAAAGAATGGCAGGACCACACGCTGCAATATAGAGAGCATGATTCATCAACAATAGAGAAAAAAAGTTGCGTCGAGGATAGATGTTAACGATGTCTCATTGATATCCGAAAGCTAAATATAAATAACCTAGAAACAATATCCTTGCGGAACACCTTAATCCATAAGTTATTAATGTGTCGTATATGAGTGAACAGTAAGAGCAACCGGACGGATGATTCTGCCTCACGTGAAGTCTATCTTTTAATAAAGAGGTTGAGTCTGACCTCAAAAAAATCGAGCGATAGGTAGTTTAGAGTGATAATCCTCAGTTCTTCCATCGTTTCAAAGCGTTTATCAAGTTAAAAAAAAGACACAAAGAACCATCCTACCAGTTGAGAAGGCTTCCCGGGTGTTCAATGACCATTCTACATATGGTCCGGCGTCGAGCGATTTTTTGCAGGAAGCCAAACATTAATCGTTTGAATAAAAACTGGCAATCTCACCAGAACAGAGAAGGGCCCTGAAAACCATTTTCTTCTATTAATTTGCAGAGATTTACAGGTCAGCGAATTGCCCTCTTTGGTGTCCAACCAACCATCTGGCTTCTCCCAGGTTTTGGAAACAGGATTACAATGCTGTATCCATAAATAGATGAAAAAAGGATTCGATCCATTTTTTATTACAGGTCAGCAAAACGTGATCTACGAGTAATATGAGGAGTCAATTATATTCTAAAATAATATGAGGCCAAGAGGCACGTCTTTGCTTAAATGCATGTTTGAATACTCTGCAAGGTGAAAAGAGCTATAGGTATATCTTTCCTTACTTCGCTGTTGAAGGTTTGCGTGCTTTATATTCTCAATTTGAAAGCTTCAGGATAGCAAAAAGAGCTCGAGGCTAGGCAAACTATACGAATACATCTGAACAGCTGCAAGCCTGCAGAGTGGAAGATTTTTATCGATTATATAATTAAGCACAGACGACGAACTGTAGGGTTGATAGAAGTTTCCTGTAAGCGCTATAAATATTTTAGTGCAACTTCTAGATTACTAGATTGAAAAAAAGTGGAGTGACGCAGTCTATAAGTAAGTTCGAATTATTGTTTAGGTTGGCGATTAATATTTGGCGAGAATTTATTACGTCGCAAGTACTATGCATTTAAAAATATATCTACGTAACTTGTGTGCGAGCCCATTTATATTGCCATAGAGTTTTTTTACTTACTCGCGTGTATAGCTTGTTAGCCCACTCCTTGGGGACCACCATGGTTAGTATCACTAGATAGCGATTACTTCAACAGTGCCCAGCATAAAAAAGTCCTAGTATGGGTAAAGCTACTGGAAATTTATGACATATTGAATGGCAATTCCCAGGGAATCAAAATAGATATATCCTTATTGGAATAATTCCAGTATGAATTATAATATATTATAATTATCCTCAATGAAAATTTTTTTGAAGATAAATCCTAAAAAATTCCTCCTAAGGAATTAACGCAGGAAATTATGATACCTATCCTCAGGATATATTTACTCTATTGTATCCTACCAATGTAATTACCCACGAAATACGCCCAACCAGTCCATAGCATTGTTCTAATCACTCCACGAAAGTACCAAACTATCAACCATATAACATGAGTTTCTGGAATCCTTAAAAACAGATAATGACTCTAAACTTAACTCCTCCCTACTTGGTATTTATCCCAGCCTTTAAGAATCCCGCTAAGAATTATGGGATGAACCAAAAAATTTTAAAAAGAATATGAACACAATATGTACTGAATTTAACATGTGTAAATATTTTAGTACATAATCTCAGTAACGACAAAATAGATACTCGTGATCAACGATACCAGCAATAGGGTCAGATTGATTGTTTTTGAAGTTTTCTCGAATAATACGTCCAGGCTAAAGATTAGTCCCCTTATAATATCAACCTATGGAAGACAAATTCCACTTATCAGTGAATTTTTTTAATTTAAAGCCTCTCTCTCTCCCTCTCCTCCTCTCCTCTGCTGTATAATATATATTCTTTGAGTTAGTTAAAAAAACAACAACTAATAATATATAACAACTACAAACAACAAACTAAATCAGCTAATAGTTAAAGTTAATCATAAATCAACAATACAAAACGATAAACAACCAACATAACTAATTATAAGATAATAAAGTACATGATCCAAAATAATAATAGAGTCTTATATAATCTATATTAATTACAGAGTTGATTTTGGAGATCGGTTCAAAAATTTTTAACCGACTTCCTAGAACTCCGGGACTCTATAACGTACTAATCCACCTTTCTTGAAAATTATAATATACCGTGACTTAACCGGTGACTCCGATCTTACCTGATTAAACTCCATCCCTTTTGAAACTAATATATATATATATATATAATAATTACCGACTCCGACTCCGACTCGACTCTCTTCATATTTATTAAATAATATAGTAATTTACCGAATACATCATCGACTTTCTCTGGACAAATCAGCACCCTTACTCATATGGTTATTAAGAAAACTCTTTAAGCTGAATCTATAATTACATGAAATCAATTAAATTTTTTTCCTAATGTAGATAAACCAACTTAAATAATAATAATTAATTAAAAAACAAATAATAAAGCAATTGAATAAAAAATATTAAAAGGTTCAATATATTTTTAATTCGAATATTTTAAAATTAAATTAAATTATATTTTTGTTACAATTATAATAAGTAAATTGAGGTTAGTGAAAATTAATAAGATAATGTAATTTAAAATGTTATATGTAGTTCTAACGATTTTTGTATACATTTAGTAAATTACGTATGTGTATTAGTATAGGTGATTATATAGTAAAATGGTCTGTCTTCACAGTTATTATATATACAAGTTATTAAATCAATAATTTGTGATGCTAGTTTTTAAGTTTCAAACAACTCGAAAATAAATAAAATAATTCAAATGTATATACATAAAATTATAAGTAACGATGAAGATTATTATGCTAGGAATTTAAGAAAATCAATTAACATTATCAGGTAGGTGAAATTATCTGACCAGATGGATCTAATATCACAGCGAAAATAGTATGGAACAACTGACTTCCTTACTAACTACATAAATAATTATAAGAGATAAAGAATATAAGTTATGTAATATCTTGTTTGGTGGTTCCAGTACTTGAGGAACTTTTAAATGGTTTAATTGGATAATTAGGTCCTTAATATAGATCTAAATTATTAATAATAGGTATATAATAAAAAATGGGTAATGTATTCTAGTAAAAATGGACAATCTATTAATATAGGTGTCGTATAGTAATATAGTATTTAGTAGTATAATAAAGAGTATTGATGGTCACCCTAGAGAGCCCCACAATCCATATTCTCAAAGAAAAAAATATGACTAAAATACACCAAACGAGAAATCAGGGAAGAAATATCAGAACGATTATCAGGAATGGAACTGTTTTGTCCAATGTTTAGTGCGGAGAAATTGTGTTAAAAAAAAAATAAAAAAAAATAAAAAATGGCACACCTCCTGATAGCTGACCAGGCCCCAAAGAGAATACCTTATATGGAAATTTATCCTGGTAAAAGTTTGGATAGAAAATAAAAATGTAGAGAAAGAATAAACATTTGAAAGGAAAAAAGATTGGAAAATAATGATATGCCTAATTCAATCGTGAACAGTGGCGTAATATGATAAAGACCTATTTAGAGACCTTATTGTTTACTCGTTAAAAAATAGGACTTTCTATTAAATTTTCTTTTTTAAAACTAAACCAAATTAAAAAGACGCGATGGCCAGGAGTCGGGGTCTCCGCCTCGGGAAACTACCGATGGGAATAGATAGTTCGGTACGGACAATTCCCCCGTCTCCGGTTGGTTTGAAGGGTTACTCCGAACCCCCCTCTTGGTATTTGGAGTACGCGGGGGTTCCCCGCCCCTCCCCTACGGGTATAGTGGATAAACAGATTATGTGGCCCCCCTGTGAACCCGTCTGCGAGCTCATGCCCTGCCTCTTTAATTGCCGGTCCTGGATACACTATATACAAATAATATCTAGACATACGTTAATATGTCTCCCATGACCCCCCCCCCCCAAAAAAAAAGCCAATTTTGTTTACAGTTTTTTTATTTTCATTTCCTAAACCAAAAAAAATTGCAACGGGATTTCCAAAAATGTATCTTCCATCCCTTAAGCTTTGTAGTTTCTTGAAAGATTTTTTTTTTTTTTTTTTTTTTTTTTTTTTTTATTTTTTTTTTTTTTGATAACAAAGGTTTTCGGCTCAGGTATATAAAAGTAATTGCCATTCCAGCACATGTAGTTCTTTTCCACCGTATGATAGAGCTGATTGTTAGTTTTTAAACATAGTTGGTTGTGAAAGTTCTATAGGTAGTTCTATACATTACGTACACTAACACATAAAATAAATACTAACCTAACACAAATATATAACCTTACACGTTTTGGTATTAGGCAATAACATACATGTTATTATAAACTGAGAAATAAAGTAGTTGATTCAAAAATCTAAATCGTATTAACACATTTACACGTTGAAGTAAAATGGGACAATAAATATCTAAAAAACTACAATTAGTACAGGGAAAAGGGGTAATGACTATTTTATTGAAAGTCCTCCGGTAAAATTTTAGTTTATTTTTCTGTATATGTTAAGGCCAAGGACTTCAGAGAAATAAAAATTATAATATAAGTAGAATATCATAGTAAGGCTACTCTTATCAATGATCTTCTTACAGGTATAAAAATGTCAAAAAATCATAGTTACAAATCTGATACGGATATCCATTATTACTCTACGACTTACAATCATGCTCTTTAGTGACACACGTTTTCGTTTGTCATGGTGCTAGGCCTATTCTAAGATTTTTGACTCAAGCGGGCCACGGTTATGGAATAATACTATATTCCAGAACTTAAGAAAATGGCCCAGAAAAGCTAAAGGAAGTGACCGCAGTATCACTTTAAAAACTAGCATTGTATCAAGAAAAAACTTAAAAAATATATGTAATATAGAGTTAAAAATTGGATAGGAAAATGAAATTTTTTAATATCTCTCCAAAACTAGATATGTACAATAAAACGTAAACATATATGGATCAGCGTATGAAATTGTATAAGAAAAAGGATATTAAAAATATGAGATAAAATAATTAATCGGCGTAGTTTAAAAAATTTAGTTAAATTCTGTGCTCTTAAATCGGTCCCCCCGTCGTCCCCCAGGAGCCGAGAACCCGACTCTTGCATCTTCCGCGTTACCTAGGTATTCTTTTATTAATAAAAAATTCCTATTTATACAATTCATACACGCTTGATTCATAAGTACTTAGTTTTCTGTACCTAAATCCTAGTTATCGAAGATCATCGGGTCAACTCCTCCAAGTTCCACCCAAAAAAATTTGTTACAAATTAATTTCGCGTGATGCTCGTCACACCACACCCAACAATGATCAGCAAAAATCAAAGTCACTTATTTTATCCTCAGCGAAATTCCAAAAAATTCCCCCACCCTAGTTATATATAATAATCATATATACCCACATGTAATACTGAATTATGAATAGCCATATAGGAGGGCCGTCGCTATATGCTCCGCGTGATAAGCTCTATATATATTCTCTAAAGTATGATGGATATTTTACTATGAATTGTACGACCTATGAGTAAGTATTATACTCACTATAATAAAGATATATAAATTCATAATTACACTCTCTCCTGTCGCCAAGATTTGTAGGTGGTGAACATACAACTAAACGAAATAGTTGGAATTCGAGAGTTCGTGGCCTCACCCTGGCTTCCACAGGCCGGCACAAATCTTCGGACTTTATCTCTCAAGAGTTTTAGCGATTCAAGAGCTTTGCTCTCAGGACTTCGCAATACACCTCCTCATCACAGTTATCCCACCTCTTATTCACTATATATTGCACCCTCTTCTTTCCCTCCAAAACTTCCATTCTTTGCCTTTCATTCTAACTTGACTCTTTTATAATGATCATATGTCTAGTTGGCCACAATACCCTTCCGCAATCCCACCCCTAACCACCCGTACAAGATTCCTTTTAAACCAACTCTCGCAAGAGAAACCATTATCACCCAAAGATCATGGAGAAACTCATTCAGGGTCAGACCAACAAAAGTACAAAAACAGTGGAATGATGAATGATGATGCAGATGATGACGATATAACGTTAACCATCTAATCCCAAAAAAAAATCACAAAAATCAATAAAATTCATTTTTCTTACAGAAACTGCTCACAAAAAAATTCCGAAAACCTGTATATAATAACTATATTAATAGTATTATATATATTATTATATATTCTATATATATATATAATAATAATTATATCATATATAATTAATTATATTAATACTTAATATATATAAATATTTAATATATATATATAATACTAGTATAGATATATATATTTATATAAAATAATATATATATTAATATTAATATATAAATATGATTATATTAAAAACGATATTCTATATCATTTCATGCAAATTAATGAAATTATACATATATATTAACCTAAACAACATAATAACTAACCCTCCGACCATGAAAAATACTACTATAATATATTCCACCACCCCATAAACCAACAGTAAGTACACAGTGAGAGATAGAGTATCGTACTTACAATTGTAAGGACGTTTGCGATAAACATCTCGGATCGATACCTCCTTAGTTAACATCGCCGTACTATTACAACAAAAACCGGACCATGCACTATACCGGAGCACGATCTTAATGCTTCGTCTGGGGAGAAATTGTTGTTAAAGCTGAAGATGAGCCAGAAAAATCACTAACAGGAGATTGGTTTCGAACGGACCTTGAACACAGTGGAGGTAAACTGTCACATATTTTGAGTTCCCAAAAGAATGATTGAAAATAGCAACCAAAGGCAAAGCGCGTGCTTCTTTGATTCAAACCAATTCGGAGCATTTGAAATACATCTATTCCGCATCTTAATGCGTCTCATTTACGCCTGTTTCTTTTACACCACAACTACATGAGTGAGAGATATTGCCTATCAGTGTTGAAAAGACTACACAAAAACCATATTTAAGACAATACGCGTACTAACCCGTGATCTTGCATCACCAAGGTGGTCTACAGCCGGCGAAAAACGGATGTCTAAGCCAGCTAAAGCGAAGACTATCAGAGGAGCAACGTACCTAAAGATGACACGCGGGCGCCAGAAGCCAAAGGCAAATATACTGAAACCAAACGCCACAAACAAGTGAGACTATACGACATTCCGACAGAAGGTCTGTCCCGCGACATGCTTAAATTATATAACTCAAATTATCGTGTGTTATGCGCATAGCAGTCAAGTGAAAGATAACCAACCGTGCTCTCTCACTCACTAAGCCTATACACTTCTTGTATCTGGCGTGCAACGACGGAACTCTGCAAGAACCATAATGTGCCTGTCACCCAAAATTACAGCAAAAGAGGTTCATTCAGAATTCGCCGCAGCGCTACGTATCAGCATTAAAACCAAGAGTTCTAAGGTAAGTACAGATCACCGATAAAAATACTAAAATCAAGTTATAATCAACACTCATCAAGAGTTGAATGCTATAACCCATCTGTTCAAGTGAGAAACGGTGAGCTGAGCATTCTTTAAGTATATCAACCCCACTGTTCTTCTACACAAAGATTACGAGCCCCCTACTTCCCCCAACCTATCACGCGGTCTCGAAAACAGCCGAAGCCCCACGCACCCCAACCAGTAAACCCAACTATAAAAACCCCTGACCAAACGACACAACCAACATCGACAAAACGAAGTCCAACCCACCCCACCCACCACACAAACACATAAACAAATCCACGAACCCTACAAACGACAGAGACCCACTAACCGGACTCATCATAATAAAACCTAAAACACCAAAAGAAAATACCATAAACATATTAAAGAAAACATTCACAAATCCAAGTTATTAATTTTTTACTATGCAATGAAACACCACCTCAAAACCACTACATCCACTCTCCAAGAACAAAAACACCACCTCACTCAAACCTGGCACCTACACCTACACACAACGAAAAACCAAATTAGATAAAATCAACTAACAATAAAATAAGAAACCCTAAACAAAAACAATAACAGACACCTATAACAAAATAGACTGAAAATTTAATGCAAGACCCAAATATAAAAACAACCCCCAAAACCAACCAACGAATACTTAAAAAAATAAGTTAATTGTTTAAAGAAACACAAAAAAAATAAAACGGCAATTAAACTAGTGCTCAGAGATTGATAAACTAAACTCACAACAGCCAGGAAAAATCTCACCACCCGTGAAAGCATAATAGAAAAACACTCCTAATAATGAACAGCATTAAAAAAAAGAATAACAAAAAGAAATGACAATAGAACCACCCCAATAAACCACATAAAAAAATGAAGACAACAAGTATATAAAAGAACCAAAAAAAAATACGCAAAAAATAAAACACCAAAGTACCCATTCATAGATTCCTATTTTACCAAATATCTACCATATAAAACGGCAAACGAACACCAAAAAAATATATAAAGTAAAGAAAAGATTTACAAATAAGAAGAATTTAAAGCAGAAATGACAGGAAATATTTCAAGTACATGAAATTATGAACGTTTTGTAAAAGAAAAAAAAGGAGACGAGATTAAAGGATATCCGAAGAACGCAACCCATAGAATGCGATATTCATCCTAACAGGGATACTGCCCATTATACCGTAGAAAGGACACTTAATGGTATGACAATTAAATCCTTAATGGAGTGAGACAGCGAAAAACGAAATAAAAAGAATAAAAAATGTTTAGTGAAAGTTGCAACACGCTAAGATAAATAAAAAAAAATATTAAAAATGATAAAAAAAATATGTGCATAATAAAGAGGGACATGGTATGGTATACCTAGTAGTATTAAAATAGAAATATAATAAGTTGAAAATGAAACCTATGTTTTTAGGAGAACAAAAAAAGAACAGGATTAAAAGATAAGCAATACTTAAAGAGCTACAAAATATGAATTATCAGTACCCAAAAATACCAATATTGAAAGATTTAAAGGAACATTGAAAATTTGCAAATATAACTGAAATTGAAAAAGAAATAAAAAACGATAAAATATAAGGAAGTATAGCATAATGGTGATATACCAAGGCTCCCACAAGATAAAAACCCCAAATTGACTATTATCAAAACAAACGAAAGCCAAAAATCGAAAATACACAAATTTAAAATTGTTTCAAAAGGTACGGTCTATAGAAAAAGAGAACATGGAAATTAGATTGCTTGGTTAGTTATTAAAAAGAAAAGTGTTAATGTAGTAAGGTGTAAATAGATTCTAGGGCAATCAGACCACGGATTTGTATAAGCAAGCGGAAAAATCGAAATTTTTCGTTTCAATAGATTGAAATAAGATGAAAAAGGAAAAGAAAGTAAAAAAATAGAAGAGTTTGATGAGAAGGTGTCGGAAATAAAGAGAAAGAATGAGCCATAATATGGAGAATGAAATAATGGAGGGATTTTGTGAGGGAGAGCGTAATTAGAAAGGGTACTTGGAACAACCACCCAATTATAGAAAATATTATCATATCAATTGAAGAAAAGAAAGAACCACTAGTGAGGAAGATACATTAAATTGCAGAAGCCCATGTAAGAAAAAGCCCCAAAGTAGAAAGTTGATTTATTATTTTGGGACAGGGCTCAGATCGAAACTGCTTAAGAAGCATTTGGCTGTGGGAGAAGATTTACACGTTGTAAATATAAAGGTTGCACACCTCACAATAAAAAATTACCTTGAGGGAAAAGAGGAGGAAAGAGGAAAATGGATGATAATTAATATAAATAATAAAAAATATATATATATAAATATAAATAAATAATAATTTATATAAAAAAAGAATATAATGAATAAATATAATAATAAATAATAATAATATATATAATAATAATTAAGTAATTATATATAAAATATAATAATAAAAATAAATATAAATATAATAATATAATATAAATTATATATAATACATAAATATATATATAGATAATAAAATAAAATAATAAATAAATAAAATATAATTATAATAATATATAATTACAAGGGTATGGGTAAGTGAACTTTTTTGGAGGGAAATAATATAATCAAATGTTGAAAGAAAGAAAAAAAAAAAATCGTATGGAAAGATGGAACGAGAACTTTTCATTGAAGAGTTATTTAAAGATCGTAAGAAAATTAAACGTACAATGTAAGGAAGAAAAACAATCAGTTTTGATGGTCTAGAAAATTAAACCAAACATCAATTTTGAAAGTGGAGTATAGAAACTGAAGAAAGTAATAAAAAGCTTCCCTTCTATTAAGGATTTAAGTCTGCGAGGCGTGAAATTAAGAAATAAAAATAAATGAAAAAAGTGAATACTATAGAGAATGAATGAAAAAGGATATTGTAAATAAGCATTAACGGTGATGATTCTGGGAAAATCGCACAACCTGCTATTAGATGAAAACTCCGAAAAAAAAAAATAAAAAAGAAAAAAAATATAAAGATGTCCACAAGTTACAAAAAGTAATGGGTAAGTCGAAGCTAAGTTTGAAGAGAGAAATAAAAAAGAAATTTGAGGTTGAAGACATTTTTTTTGTAGTGAATGGAAAGAATTTTGATGGTAAAGTAACAGTAAATTGAAAACGAAGTCTCAACACACCAAGCATTAATCTCAACTCCCCACATTAGAAGACGATCTCAGCCAACACACCAAAGAAATGAGGATCTGTTGCCGGCCCAATGTTGCCCAGACACCAAGACCGTAAGACAAGAACTGACACACACTCCTCACTATAACCTCACAAATAATAGTTTACACCCCTCGGTGTACTCGGCTGGCCCACACAACTCACTAAAATACTTCAGGAAGGAAGAGAAAAAAAAAAAAGAAAATTGAATAATAATGAAAAACTACTGACATCTCTATAAAAAAAAAACCCAAAAATAAAACCCTATAATAATCATAGAAAATAATAAAAAATAAAAAATATAATATAATAACATATACCTAAAAATAATATAATAAACTTAAATAACTTCTCCTAATATAAACAAAAAATACAAAAGCCTTGGAAATATAAATCCAAATAAAATAATGCGGTATATTATTAATTACTATTATGAACGGGGTGAAGAAAAGAAAAGAATTTTGAGATTGATTATTTGAAGACGATTAATTTGTTTTTGAAAGAGAAATAAAAAAGAAAGAAAAGTCACTATTATTGAAGATTTTTAGAATAAGATTTTAAGCGCTTGTAGCGCGTGATATCAACAGACGATAAAATAAATATAATTTGTATTATTGTAAAGTATAAAACATAACTTTATTATAATTGAGGAAAACTGAAAGAAAAAAGTTAACACCGCAAATTTAAAACGGATCTTATCGATTAACAAATTAAAAGAATAATAAAGGAAGCCAATAAAATACTAAAAAAACATTAATAGAATTGGGAAAATCAAAATGAGCGATTATATATAGAAAAAATTTATAATAAAACAAAATAATCTCATTTTAATTTATTAAAACTATATTAGAAACACCATGAGACAATTTACACCTCCAAAAGATGCGTAAAAGAAGTTCGAGGTACTTACTCGGACCTACACTGGGGAAACAGAGCGAGGGGAACGAACACAGATTACAGCTCCAGCCACACCATAAATAAAAAAATTTTTGTATTGCACAAAATAATCAATACCTATGGATGTCAAAATATGCAACTCTAAACAATATTTAAAAAAAAAATCCCTTCAATTTTTCATAGAGTCTTTAAAAATATGTTGAACTTTAAAATATGATTATATTTTTAGTGAAAATAAAATCAAGCTCCGAAATCAATACTACCTAGAATATGGATAAGGTAAAAAAGAAATATTAAAATAAGAGAGAATAAACTAAAGAAAAAACAAACTTAAGTAAATTCCTGCATAAAAACTATAATTACTACTGAATAATACAGATATTATTGTTATTAGTTCTTTTAAAAGATTTTACAAACCATATAATATTCTTAGTATATTAGAATATAGCTGATCAGCAATAATAAAGAAAATGAGTACTTTAACTATATAAAAGATATATTAGGCCCCTTATCTTTAAAGTTATGATATAAGATTTATTCCAAAAACCCTAGGCCAATAGCATCGAGATTCAAAAAATCTTCATAAAGAATAGGCCCAAGTTTGAACTATGAGACATATATAATAAGGCTGCAACTATTAAACAAGCAAACCATTGTTAATATTGAATGGAAAATATCAACATTAATGTGAATAAATTATTATAGTAGGGCATTTGAGTCTTATATATTATTTATAGTTAGTTATATGAACATTATTTAAATTATGTATCCGGGAAACTTTCTAACAAAGATAGCACTTACATAAACCATTGACTCAATATTAAGAGTCCACATTGCTATAATATATTATAAGAACTTTATTGATTCTACAGAAGAAGAAACACAAATAACTTGCCCATCTTAAACATAGTGATCTCATTAAAAAAAAAAAAATGATAATAAACAAAATATTATTACCAGGATTTCAAAAAATGTATTCCTTTCTTGTGATGTTAGTATTTATAAAAAAAGAAATAATTGAATATTAGTTTATGCGAAGCTTAAAAATTTAGAGTTTCCAAAGGCACCAAATATAGTAAATTAATATACTATCTTAATATACGTAGAAAATAATTAAATTTAATCAAATAAATAAATACATATCAATAAATATAAAAATTTAATATAAATATATATAATAAAATAATTAGTAAAAAATAAATATAAAAAACCCCTCCTTAAAATTCCCTCCAACCCTCATATGAAAATACCAAAACAAAAAAAAAAACATTAAATAACATTAAACATAAAAAGCGAGAAGATCAACAAAAAAGAAATCGAAAGAATATGAGGAACAATAAAAAGGGAAATAAAAAAATATATAAAAATATGAGCCCCAGTGACCTATAATAAGGAGAGACACGTCCATCTATAATCCATCTTTCAAAAAAAACTTGAGGAACAAAGGCTAACATGTGTATAAGGAAATAAAGTACTAAGGACAATAACCTTAGGATAAAAATAAAAAAATACTATGTACAATGGAATAAAACTAGAATAAAAATATAAGAAAACAAAAAAAACCCCAAAAAAAAAAACAAATATATGAGTGACAAACAATAAACACAGACACAAACAGACAAAGGCACGAATGAACTCTAAAAAATCACATGAGCAAATTGTGGGTCTGCTCCCAATTATGGACAAAGAAAGATTATTAAACTTCACACTCTATTAGGAAATCTTAGTAAATTAATTTTAGAAGTAAAGATTTGCCATCAACCAACCAATTAAAAAAAGAGAATAAATTAAAGACACAAAAAACCAAAATTGGACTAATATTTTAATTTTTAAGGCGAATCGAGAAGAGAGGAAAGGGATCAATAAAAGCAGATGCATAAAGGAAAGAACATTAAAAGAAAATAAATAATATAATCCTAATTAATTAAATAATATAATAATACTCACGGAATAGTATCACACAATGGGACCAAACTTTAGGGGGCGCTATCAGCAGAAACCGACTAGGAGATAATACTAATCCTAACAAAGGGAGACGAGACGTTTTCTATTAACCCACAAATCGATATAACGGAATGGTAAAAGGGGGCGGAGAATAACCACCATCCGCGAAAAACGCACCACAAAATACCAAAATAGAAAGCATGGAGAGGTCTTAACTCGGAGACAACCTCCACCGAAGGAAATAGGGAAAAAATTCCTACCCCTCTCCATCTCTTTTCTAAGAGAAAATAAAAAACAAAGGAAACCGAAGAAGTTAGACTCGCGCGACTACCCTAGCACAGTACAAGGATTGCGCGAAAGATAGTATTCACCATTGGAGAAGAGATAATATCTTATTAAGTTTTAAAAATGAGAAATAGAAAAAATAAAATTATTAACTTATTAAAAAATGAAATATAAGTTCATGGAATGTGCCCTTAAGAGCGCAATGACTAGTGACCACGCTCGTTTGAGCCTCCTACCTATTTAATGCAGCTTTCACACAAATCCAAAAGATTAAATATACCTACCTCTAAACTTCCTAACGATATAGTACAAAATAAATAAATAAATATTTAGTACTTTTTTTGGTCTATATCATATCTAAAAATATTTATGTACGCAAAACTAACTAACAGAAAAAAAAAACTAGATATATCCTTCTTCGCTATAGCTAATAAGTACTCTTGAAATAGATATATATATTTTTTTAATATTTTTATTTTTTATATTTTATTTCTTTATTTTACATTTATCATCATTTAATTGGAAAATTATTTTATATGGATCGAAATGTAAATCCATATTTCACACATCGATCAAGATATTGCCTATGCTTCTCTTGAACACAATAATACATTCCGAGCAGTTCTCACCACCGATAGGAATAAGTAAACCCCCTCTGGACTGCTTACCATAAAAACAAAACCCAACCCTACCCTAAT
>JABUQX010111980.1:30000-32578 GCA_015478945.1 Trachelipus rathkii | reverse complement strand
ACACGAAGAATATACATAATATATATTTTATTTTTATATAATATTATTACCATATATATATATATATAATAATATAATTATATATATATATATAATATTACTATTATATATATATATATATAAGTATATATTTATTATATATTATTAGTATATATATATATATATATATATATATAAATATATATATATATATATAAATAATATATATATAATATATATATATATCCTATATATTATATATATATAAGTATATATATATATATTTATATATTATAATATATATATAATATTATATATATATTATATATATATAGTATAGATATAATATATATATATAATATATATATATATATATATATCTATTATATATATATAGTATACTATATATATATATATTCATCATTATTCATGCACCTCATGCCTTTCCTAATCCCCAGAGACGGGGGTAATGGTGCGTAGCAATGCACTGGAAACAGAAAAGTAGTAGGAAAATATGACGCAAGTCAAAAAGAAAGCTCGAGCCTACCGCCCCTTTAATACCTTTTTGTGAGAATTCGTCGTCAGTAAAGTAATCCACGCCTAGAGCTTCACGCACTCAACAATGGCAATCTCGCCAATGCAGGGTTTATCCTTTTAACCGGTAGGTGGGCTACAACCATACCCTGCTCACAAAACACCGCATTTACTGCGTATTGATGTGCACCTGCTTCTCCGCCTCTGCTACATCAGGATTTCTCTCCTTCAGGAAATCCTTTTGCTGACTCAATCGCACTTTTCTCGGTCTCCCAGTCGGTTGATTCCCAGCATACTCAACACTATACATCATCCGCTTAGCCAACCAACTATCATCCATCCTTTTCCACATGGCCAAACATCTTCAACGTATCATTGATTCTTCATCTACGCCTTTCTTCCACGACAACAGCTACTCTAATACGTTTCATTTCTCATTTTATCAATTATTCTTCTTACACCTAACACGCCCCTAGATTGTCCATCTGACACATTGTACTTTAGAGTCTATACCTCTTATTCCAGACATAGTCTGCACTACAATACACTTAACACAGGAACACAACCCTCACATATATAAGAATAATATAGTACATAATATATATAGTGTATTATATATAGTATATATATATATATATATATATGATATATATAAATATATATATATATTATATATATATATATATACTATATATATATATATATATATATAATATATAATATATATTATATATATATAGTATATATATATATATATAATATATATTACTATATAATTTTCCAGAGGGTGGAGGCGAAGACGGAGACGGAGTCGGAGTCGAGTCGGAGCTCCGGAGTAGGAGACGGAGTCGGAGTCGAGTCGGAGTCGGAGTCGGAGTCGTAATTTTTTGTTTAAGTGGAGTCGGAGTCAAAGTCGGGTAATTTTACCAAAAGGTTGAGCGGAGTCTGTAATTTTCAAGAGGTCGGAGTCGGAGTCGGAGTTCGGAAAATTTTTTGAACAGACTCCACAATCTGCTCCCCACATCTCACTTCAGTATCATCTTCTTCACCCCTATATCTTCTCTAATTACTTCATTCCTTATTCTGTTTCTCCTACTCTTTCCCAATCATAATTCTTAATACCCTCATCTCCGCCGCTTGTATTCTACTCTCCTCTCTTCTCGTTGTTGTCCATGTTTCCGCTCCGTACAACAGCGTCGGAGTCAGTATTACTGTTAAAAACCACTTTTTTAACATCTATTCCGATGTTTTTTATCTTTCATCATGGGGTATAAGCGCTTTCCATAACTAATCCATGACTTTTCATTCTTCGCGTAAATTCTCTCCTCGCATCTTCCTCTCCCTCTGTTAAACATCGCCTCCGAGATAATTGTCAATGGTATTTTACCGCTTCACCTCCTCCCCTCATCACGCACCATCTCTATCCCCTCCTCATTCCTGCTCGGTTATTGGTTAACGATCTCTGTCTTCGTAAAGTTCATTCCCATCCTGCTTCCTACCAACGTCCTGACGCGCAAACAACTCCACCAATCTCGATCGTCTGCTCTCTCTCGTTCAACATCCAGAATCTGTCCTCAATGCCATTTGTGCCCTTCAAATTTTCCCAGTCTCTCCCCTCACTTTCCTTATCACCAGTCTAAATATAATATAAAACAGCAGTGGCGTAAAATCATCTCCCCTGCTTTCACTCCTGTTTTTCACGCTCAAACCATCTATCGTTCTCGCATTCAGTTCTTCCTAACATTTACAACTGCATTTCTCATACATTACTTTCTATTGCCTTTTTTAATCTACCCTTCACTCCATAATTGCTCTCCATAGCTTCCAGAGCTTTTCTTTGTGCACCGGAATCAAATGCCTTTTGCAGATCGATGAATTCTACAAAGAATCTCTGTCCCATATTCAGCATCTCTGCGCAAAACCATCTAGTGTGAATATGTAGGTCCGTCGTTCATCTTTATCTTCTATGACCCGTACTGTTCTTCTCCGATTCTCGGCTCTACCTTCTCTCTCAGCCTCCTCTCCAATATTCTTTCGTATATTTTCTCCAGATGGTCCATCAGTG
>JABUQX010111980.1:10000-15000 GCA_015478945.1 Trachelipus rathkii | reverse complement strand
GATCCCCTCCCTCTTCTGCAACCCTCTACTATGGCGAACTCTTTAGAACCATCCCCCTCCCCCAAATAACTCTACCTCTATCAAAACATAATTCATACAGCATTTTCCCATAAGATACCTAACAATCCGCCCAACAAGTAGCCTCATAAACTACCACCCTCCCAAAATATCCCCTACACAACGCACACTTCCACGAAAGTTGTAAATTTCTCTTTTCAGATTAAGATCCGGACATCATCCGGATCTTCAAGAATACAAACATAGGTTTCGAGCTCCAGAAACTCCATCCCCAATATGCCGAAGATGCTTAACAGAGCCTGAAATTGTTGAACACGACCTATTGAGGTGCCCCATTCACAATCCTTACAGAACAAAATATCCGATCACCTCCCTAAGAGACCTGTGGCTCAGCCCGGCGGAGGTTGCTAGGTTTCTGGAAATGGCTTAGACCCCCAAATAAGAGGAGCCCAGGGGAAATAAATAAATAAGTAATATTTATATACATATATATATATATATATATATATAGTATATATTATATATATATATAAATATATATATATATATATATATATATATATATATATATATATATATATATATATATTATATATATATTATATATATATATGGTAAACCTTAAGCATGGTATAATATAGATATATCCACACCCATCAGTAATAACACAGTTGAAGTTCCAACGTACCAATAACTACTAACTTTATAACTCGGTCAATACCTAACAAAACTTAATTTAACCCAACAATGCTAACTTAAGCAACGCTCCTAACCCATCAGTAGCTGCTAACCTAACAATACCTAACAAAACTTATCCTAACTCTAACAGTTCTAGCCTATGCAACGTTGCTAAACTATCAATCGCTTTTTAATCTATATAAAATATCACTCGATATTTTGTCAGAAAAGGGCTTTCGATATATAATACATCAGAAACTTTCTTAAAGCAAAAGGATGCCTATATACACGGTTATTGGCTTTAAATCATTTGGATTAAGCCATGTTTTTTTTGGTGTTCACCAACTAAAAACTCATTTTTTTGTTTTTGTTTTTCCTTTTTGCTCTTGTTTTTTTTCTTCTAATAAATGGGTAATAAAAATAAAAATAAATAATAAAATAAATAAATAGTAAAATAAAAAAATGTGCTTTAAATGAAAGTCTGCAGCTAATGCTTCCCAATTATATATTTATATAGTAAATATATGGATGGAAAATATTAATAACTCACTTTAAAAAAGTTGATACCATCAAAATGAGATAGAGTAATAGAAAATGAATAACTTTTAATTATTTTTTTTTGAGTTAGAAAATTGCTATTAAGATGTTAAAGAAAATAAACAAATTTAAGGAATAGTCCCAAAGTTATATTTGAGAGGGAGGAATTCTTCAAGCGGTTAACTTTCCTAATATTTTTAAATATATTATAAATTAATCATACACATTTATCATAAATATTTTTTCTTATTTTGAAATTGATGATTATATACCGTATATATATATATATATATATATAATATATATATTTAATATATATATATAAATATTAATATATTAAATATATATTATAATATATATATATATTTAATATATATATTATATATATATATATATATATATATATATATATATATATATATATATAATATATATATATATATATATATATATAATATCCTCCAGCGGGCAAAGGCCAGAGGCTCACCGAATTTCACTAGAGTTATGGAAAATATGGAAACTAAGGACAAATTGGAGGCCGACATGCTCCTATACATGGCTCATGAAATTAAGAAAATTAAATAGTTGGTAAAATAGGTAAATGGAGTGTGTTCCAGACTTTACCAGTGAAGAACATGTAAGATTAAGCATATCATATAATGTCTTGGTTAGGGAGTTGGACGGGGAAAGAATAAGACTGTTGAAAGACGAGTCGCAAAAGCACTCCTCAAAGAAGGATATACCTGACTGGAAAATTCAGGAGAGCAATGTATATTGTAATAGCAATAGTATAAGGGTAATGCAACAACAGTTCGACAGCTGGAAAGATTGGAGAGAATTAGTGAGTTTATGAGAGTTAACAAGTCAATATTATATCAAGGAGAGTAGTATTGATATATTTAAAGGATAAATGGTGGCTCTCTATAACAGCAGAACAGCAGCCACAGAACGACTGGAATGAAAATCAAAAGAAAGTTACAGAGAGAAAGAATAATTCTGAAAGAAGGAATTTAAAAATAAAGGCTTTGTGCCAGACTCTATCGAAATCCTTTGATATGTCTAACGACAAAACAAAAGATTCATTTAAATTCGGAAGAGCAGAGGACCATGACTCAGAGAGAAAGGGAAGAAGATCACTGGGGGAGCGTTCCTAACAGAAGTCATACTAACAATCTGAGATAAGATTAGATGATTTAAAAGGTTTTTAAATTTTCTTCTTAAGGATTGATTTGAAAACTTTAGTAAAAAAAAAAAAGAGGTTAAAGCGATAGGGTTCCATTTGGATGGTTGACTGGGGTCCACTTTCATCAGCACAGAATGAAGGACCGCAGGCTTTCAGCAGGAGGGAAAGGTTGAAGTTGTTAAGCATAGACAAAACAGTGCCAAGGTAGGATGAAAGTTCATATGTACAAAGTTTGAGGACCATCCACCATTTTAATGTTAAACTCAAGAGAGAGAGCAGAAAAAAAAATCTCAATGAGTTAGAGGAATTCGGAGAAGAGGAATAGCTCCTTAATCGTCTATAATGGAATTAGAGTGAAACGTATGAGGAAACAGTTCTGCTTTAACAGAAGTTAAGACAGCAGCATTACCGTCACTGATTAAAAAGGAGGGAGATAGGAAGAATCAAAGTTACGTTGACATTTTAAAATTGCAAAATGTTAGAAAGAGTGTGAAGTAGAGGAACCTGAAAGATTGTTGCATTTTCTATGAAGAAAAGTTTTTAGGGTTTTGAGTAGTTGATTTTGCCTAATTCCGTGATCAAATGTTAAAAGTTCCTGGATTTGAAGACCACAGTAATTTTTGATAAAACAAATTTCATCAGTTTTAGTTCAAAGCATAGAGAATGGAACCATATATATATATATATATATATATATATATATATATATATATATATATATATATATAATATATATATATATATATATATAATATATATTATATATATTATATATATATATATATATATATATATATATATATATATCATTGAAAATAACCCTAAAAATGTGTTTTTGAGGAAAGTACGAAAATATCTTTGTTCAAAATTAAAATGTTGTTTATGAATTATTAATATAAATTTTTTTTCTCGAAAATTTATGAAGACATTAATATAAATGATGTAAATATTATATAAATAATGAAAAAAATTGTTTTTAAAGCTAAAAGGCGAATAAACCAAAAAACAAAACCCAAAAAATTATGGCATTTATTTAAAAAAAAATTTTTAAGCCATTGTATATATATATATATTAGTAATAATATTATATATATATATATATATATATATATATATATATTATATATATTATATATATGATATATATTTAAAAAAATATTTTTATAGATATATATATATATATATATATATATATATATATATATATATATATAAGTTAAATCAAAATAATAAAGAAAACTTACTATCATTTCCCTTTTATATGAACCTTCCAACATTTGTGTGAAAGAACTGACAGGTCGCTGTGGATTGATTTTTGCGATGTAGGAAATTTGGTAATTTTTTTCGTCTTTTTGGTATTTAACCTGCAAATATAAATTGAATAATGGTGTTTAGTGGCGTGGGAAAAAGTTTCAAGAGAAAAGGTGTGAGAGAGCTTGAAAGTTGTGATTGGAGAATTTTACAACTTAATTTGGTCCTGTTATTATTATTTTGTTTTGTTTTTTTTTATCGTTTTTTTTACTATGTCGTCAGGAAATAATATATTTATTAATTTTCAATGGTACAACGTTGCTTTTAAAGATGATGAATATGAAGTAGTAAGACTCCAAATTTTATATTTATAACATTTGTCTATGGACGAAATTATCAGTTAAAGCGACACAAGTCGATTTTTACTGATTTGCATGAAACTTATATGAAATGTATGAACTGATCCGTGATGGAAGAAAACGTAAAAAAAGTTTAAAAAGTGATTCGGAAAAAGCTATAAAGTCTCCTAATTTCATTTTTAAAGCCTGTTTACTGCAGATGCTTCTTTTTACTAAAGCTATTTTTTTCAGCACTCAATAAATGTTCATATGCCATGCATTCATTTACGAGTAAAAATTAATTTATATACTATTAACTAACTATCTAGCAAAAAATTTCTAAATATAAAGAATCAAAAACACCCCCTTCTCATAGCGGAGCAGATCCCTTACTTTCTCTTTATTTATACTTGATTATTCATAAATAACGCAAACCTAAATATAAGGAAGTAGAACTTGTGCACAAACACATGTTCTACCTTAAAATTAGTTAGATGGCATGATAGCAGCACTGCACTCAAGGCCAGTCAACTACATATACCAGTGGAAAAGAGAAAAGCTAAGCTTCATTCTCCCTATGGTGGTTTCATTGTTTTGTAGCTTTTAAAAGATGAATATGCACTCATTGTTGAGAGGTATTGTACGAACAAATAATTCATTCGTGTGATATGTGAGTTTGAAATGAAGCTTTCTCAGTTTGCAATTGAAAACAAATCGTCAATATCACATTTGATTAAAAAATTTCCTGATACAGGGCCAGCACTTGGTTGTTGTTGTTTTGAGAATTTATTAGAACAAAATCTCTTCCATAAATTTTTTTCCATCAATAAATTTACAATAAAACAGCAATTGGGAATGCTTTGAAATGTTGGTTGCTTCTTCACACTATAAGGAAAAGAAGGGAAATTTCTTTAATTTCTTTATTACTTGATTTTTCAAATCTTGAGACATTTCATCAAATATGCGTTTAACTGCTGTATCGTTTGACAGTGATA
>JABUQX010111978.1:0-45000 GCA_015478945.1 Trachelipus rathkii | reverse complement strand
TCCATGGGTCATTTTCGTTTTTTTTTTCTGTCTATACCCTATTTTTTTGTCAACCCTAATTTTGTTGTGCAACCCTAATTTTTAAGCACCTCCTTTCGAAGAAGCGGTTGCGGGCCAGATGGAGGCGAAGCTTCCCAATCTTACCGTATTGCCCCCCCGATTTTCTA
The DNA here is from genome assembly GCA_015478945.1 of Trachelipus rathkii. Taxonomy (NCBI): domain Eukaryota; kingdom Metazoa; phylum Arthropoda; class Malacostraca; order Isopoda; family Trachelipodidae; genus Trachelipus; species Trachelipus rathkii. The sequence goes on along the minus strand of JABUQX010111978.1, from coordinate 44,833 downwards.
CCCCCGCCTAATTTTTTCGTCCATGGGTCATTTTTTGCCCAGCCCAATTTTTTACCTTCCTTGACCTTTGTTTGAGCCCCAATTTTTTTACCTGTTTTTCTGGAGCTTTTGTGCCCGGTGCGCGTCTGGGCTTGACCTTTTTTGAGCCCAAATTTTTTACCCTGACCTTGACCTTTTGGGCCTTGACCTTTTTTGGAACTTTACCTTTTTTCGACCAACCCTTCCGTCTTTCATGGGTCAATTTGAGAACCCTAATATTTCGGCAACCCTAATTTTGTTGCGCCAAACGAATTTTTGGCAAACCCTAATTTTTGGCAACCCTAATTTTTTGAGAACCCTAATTTTGGCAACCTAATTTTTTTCTGGCAACCCTAATTTTTATCGCAACCCTTCGAAGAAGGGTTGCGCCAAACGGTTGCGTAAGCAACCGTATGTACGTACCCCACCCTAATTTTCGACCAAACCTTTTGGTCTTCCATGGGTCAATTTTTGGCCCACCCCTAATTTTTTCTCCCTTTATGGGCTTTAGGCCCTATTTTTGAACTATTTCGGGTAACATCTACACACGGCGGCACGCGCACCACACACACACACACACACACACACACACACACACACACACACCACACAACAACACACACACAACCAACCCACACACTTAGCCTACACCTAGCCTCCATATAGCCTACAACCAGCCTCCACATAGCCTACACCCAGGCCTACACTAGCCATTCACCTATCCTACACCTACACTTAGCCTCCACCCAACCTCATATAGCCTACACCCAGCTTCCACATAGCCTACACCCAGCTTACACCTAGCCTTCACCTAGCCTTACACCTACACTAGACTCCACCCATCCTTCACCTAGCCTACACCTACACCTAGATTCCACCCAGCCTTCACCTAGCCTTACACCTACACCTAGCCTCCACCCAGCCTTCACCTGGCCTACACCTACACCTACACCTAGACTCCACCCAGCCTTCAACTACAACTACACCTACACCTAGACTCCACCAAGCCTTCCTTCACTTAGCCTACACGTGCCCCTACAACCTTGATGCCCCAACTTTGATGCCCAACTTTAATGGCTCCCAATCACGTAAGGAGTATCTAGTGAGGTTCTATTAGTGTTCTATGAGTTTCTATTGAGTTCTATGAGTATTCTAGGAGTGCCAGGTGAGTGCCAGGTGAGTGCCAATGAGTGCCAAGTGAGTGCCATATAGTGCCAATGAGTGCCACATAGTGCCAAGTGAGTGCCAAATAGTGCAAACTGAGTGCCACTTTTTACAAGCCTTTTCTAACCTCCCCTGAGCCTAGAATAGCCCTAAATGGGTGTCTACCCCTAGGTTATAAGGTATGAGGATACGATTGGTGTATATTACAAGTTGCTAGGCATGCTTCCTACTATTGGAGTTAGTCTTTTCGTAACAACTTATACACACATTTACACTACGGACACTTATTACACACATTCACTATGACACTTTACACACATTCACACTTACATGAAACCATATACACTTACACCTCACACCCAACACACAGATACACTTCCACTTACACTCACACACTCGATTTTTTGATGCCTCAACTTTCATGCCTCAACTTTGATGCCTCAACTTGATGCTCAACTTTTTTGATGCCTCAACTATTGATGCCCCAGCATAAAATGCCTCGAGCATTGATGCCTTCAACTTTGTTGGATAGGCTTCAATCTATGATGACTTCATTCTTGATGACGTCATCTTTGATACCATCTATATATTGATGATTCATCTTGATGAATCACCTTTGATGGCTCATCTCTACGCCTCATCATAGAACAGAGTTAATTATTAATGTCTTCCCTAGTCATAATTGGAACACCAGGGCGCCGCATGCGCCCTCCGCGCAAAGGATGCCAGCCCCCGCACCCGAAGGTGCGATCCGCCGCGTCCCGCCCGCAGCGGCACGAAAACCCGCAGGCGCAATATTTTCGCGTTCCCGCCCGCCGCGTGCGCCCCGCAGGCGCAATATCCTGCCATGGGAATGAAAAAAATAATACTATATATAGAGTCATTTCATTTTTATTTCGATTACTTAAACATTCAAAGAATTTCTTTTTCAAAATATACTATGAGTCATTCATGTAATTCATAATTAAACATTTATTAAAAACATTTTGGCGGACCTAAAACTGTAACTCATTACCGACCTATTATTTCATATCATTGATTTTTATTACACATTATTTTTTTTACTTGAATACTTTTTAATTTTATAAATTTTTTAAAAACTTGTATGTAAGAAGAAAAAAAAAAATTCCAGAGTGTGTCTAATATATAATCATTTTATTTTACTACAATTGTTCGAAATTTCATTAAAAACATTAACATTTACATACCTTAAAGCAGTAAATCGAGTAACATCAATAGAGGTGTGATCCTAACACCAAGAGAGGTAGTATTAGTATGCTTTTGTTTTACTGGTTTACTGCTTTACTGCTTTACTTCATGTTTTACTGCTTTAACTCATGTTTTACTGCTTTACTCATATGTTTTACTGCTTTTAATCATATATTTTACTTATACGATTACATACCTTATAAGCAGTAATATTCAGTAAATCAATAGAGGCTTTAAACCTAGCAACATAGGGCTTAGTATGCTGTTGTTTTACGCTTTTACTGCCTTTAAGCTCATGTTTTTTACTGCTTTAAACTCATTATGTTTTACTGCTTTAAACTCATATATTTATTAACATTACATACCTTAAAGCCAGTAAAACTTCAGTAAATCAATTAGAGGTTGAACCTAACACCAAGGCGGGATTATATGCTTTTGTGTTTTACTGTTTACTGGCTTAACTTTCTGCTTTACTTGCTTTAACTTTCTGCTTTACTGCTTTAACTTTCTGCCTACTGTTTTAACTTTCTGCTTTACTAGTTTACTTCTGTTGCTTTTACTGCTTTAACTCATATGTTTATTAACATTATGTTTTTCTTTTATTTTGCTTTTAATACTTTTTATTTTATTCTTTTCATTCTTTTAATTCTTATTTTTATTATTTTACTTTTATTATTATTTTATTTTGTTTTAATACTGTTTTATTTTATTTCTTTTTTATTATTTTTATTTTAATTTTTATTATTTTTACTTTTTATTATTATTTTTATATTTTTATTATTTTTATTATTATACTTTAGTGTTATTTACTTCATGCCTATTGTTGTTATTATTTAGAACCACACATTACACACCCGTCACCATCACAACACACAATCACACACCACACACACACAACACCACACACTTACACTTATACCACACATTCACACTATGACACTTATACGAACTTACACACACACATTACATTTACCCATAGACACTTACATTTACACTTATACACACACACACACACAGCGGATTTATTACACCACACACAGATTTACTAACACACACACAGATTTACTTACACACACTTGATTTAACTTACACTCACACAGGATTTTACTTACACTCACATCCACAGATCTTCACTCTTACACACACACACACAGATTTACTTTACACACTACAATTTAATTACACACACACAGATTTACTTACAGTCACACCCACAATTTACTTACACACACACACACACACACACACAACACCAACACACACACACACGCGCACTCACTTACACACCCACCACACACGCAACAATAAGTATAAACGTATAATTTATTAAAACCATTTATTGTTTTAATTATAACACGAATACATTTATATGTACTTCATTCGAAATATAACTAAAAATATTCCAAGCTTTCTTAAAAACTTCTAGTTATATAAAAATCATCGATTATCTTTGAACAAAGGGGAATTATTTTAAACTTTATAAATATTTTTTTGTTTATAAAAATTTTATTTAACATAACAGGTTTTAAAATAACTTTTAGTAAAATTTTATGAAATTTTTATTAAAAACATATATTTTACGTACCTTTAAAGCAATAAAAATCAGAAGAATCCATAAGGTCAGCCCTTAGCGAACCCTCTACATCCAAGCTTTATGCCACGTTTGTTGTTCTATGACTTACTGCTTACACTCATCTTTAGCAGATGTAATAAGTATAAAAATAACAAATAAGTTCTTCTCTGCTAACATAACTTATTGTATTTTATTAAAATCATTCTAAGTTTTTATTAAAATAAACAATTTAAATTCACTTACATTTTATATTATTTCGCTCGATGTTAACTAAAAATATTCAAAAGTTTTTTAAAATAATTTGGATTTTCTTTACTTTATTTATCTATGTACATTGACAAACCAGCACGGAAAAACACAACAACCCGCACTCCTAACAGATACGAAACTGACCTCTCTCTGTAAAGTGTGTTGAAAACTACTTAGCCCTAAATTTAGATAATCCTTTTTGTAACCCCGGGCGATTTAAGCCCTAATACCAGGTCAAAAATATATTTCAAACTGAACCTTTTTCTGTAAAATGTGGTGCAATACTACGTTAGGCCTAATATTTAGGCCCTAAATTTAGGATAAATCCTTTTTTTGTATCGACAGGCGGATTTAAGCCTAAATACCACTAGTTCAAAAGGTAATTCCAGTATAGACAGAATCGAGAATCAATGTTTTTGAGGTTTATAAATATTATTTTCAAAAACTGAAACATGCTGGATCGGTAAAATCCTTTATGCAGGTAAGAAGGAAATGTTTACCTTTCTTGTGAGTGGACGGAGTAATCTTTATCTCTATATGACCTCGTATGTGTGAATGGTCGAGAATATATTTTCATCGCTTTTTGTTAGGTATTGAAAAAACATGGTTTTTTCATATCCTGAGCCCAAGTTTCGTTTATTTATTTAAACTCTAAACATACATGTAAATATTTATTTAAGAAAAGTAAAAATAAGGATAATAAAAACTTTACAATATAATTAGAAATTTAAAAATCATTAACTTACAATGATTTAATAATTATATATATATATATTATATATATATATTATATATATTATATATATATATAATATATATATATATTATATATATATATATATATATAATATATTTATATAATATATATTATATATATATATAATATATATATAGTATATATTATATATATATATATAATATATATAAGGCTTAAAATTAAATAGATATACAATGATTTTTAATATAAGCGTTCACATTAAATATAATACTATCTACATACATTTACACATGATGTTTTCGCCTACTTTATATTAAAATTCTTTAATCTTTGCAAATATGCCAATTATTTTATATATCATTATCGATGATATAGGTTTCGTGTCTCAGTAATACCTTCAGTTAACACATACGTTAAAAAGTTCCCTCTTAGATATCATAGTATATTTACAATCTGGGTCACCTGCATAAAAATACTTTCTTGCCTTTGTTTTCTAAGTAGATAAATGAATTCTTGTACGTCTATAGAACTTAGGAAGCGATCGATGATAACCTTAGGATCATCGATCAGGGTTTTCTTAAATGCGTAAAATACAAAGCGTATAACATGTAATGAATTACGGTTACGTAATATTAGATAGCACATATGTCTTCTTCATCTGCAGTAACACTTTCGCTTACGTACCTCTAGCATATATCTCAGCTGCGCTTAGGCATGAAATGCTTTAGGAATTCCAAATGCGTGTAGTCCCAAATTACGGTTGATTTCATTATTTCTCTCCCATAATCTAACTACCAAACTGATTATGTTTTGATGTTTATAAAATGCTAGAGTAAGTTGCTTCTATCGCTGGTTTCTTCACACAGGCTAATAACTGTTTCGGTCCAGTTTAAAGCTGAGCTTGTTTTAAAGTATTCTGTAAGCCACTCTTCAGTGGTGCATTACCATATACAAAGTAATTCATTTGGACTCAACTCACAAAAATACGCTTGGTATTATAACAGGTTGATTGGGGCAGCACACTTGAAAAATTCAAATCCATCGGCTTTCTTTTATATAAGAAATGAAACCCTACTTCCGGGGATCTTAATTTCCCACTGGATAAATGTCTTGTATTGAGGAGTATACATGTTAAGCGTGAGTTCATGAACTACACTTAGTGGAAAATAGAACACTTTTATTTACCAAACCAGAGAACTTGTTTGCACCGCTTTTAAGAGTTCAAAACCGAGAGATATTTTAAAATGAGTTTTGATCTAAAACATCGGGCTTGCTCAAATATAATTTTCAATCCAATCAGATGGTATGCGGCTCAGAAAGATTATGAAAAACATCGTTTTTTTCATACCTTTTTTAAAAAAAATAAAACCAAAATAGCATTAAAATAATTCTCGAACAATCACATACGACGCGTTTCATTATGAGCATTAAGGATTACTCCGTCCACCACAAGAAAGTAACACATTTCCTCTTCCTGATCAAAAGGATCTTTACCGATCCAGCATGTGTTTCAGGTGGGAAATATATTTTATGAAAATAATATACATTGAATCTCGATTTCTTGTCTATTACCTGAATTACCTTTTGACCTGCCGGATTAGGCTTAAATCGCCTTGTGCATACAAAAAGGCTTATCCTAAATTTAGGCCTAAATTTAGGCCTAACGTAGTTATTGTCACCACATTTTACAGAAAAAGCGTCAGGAAACATATATTTTGCCTGGTATTAGCCTAAATTCGCCCCGGGGTACCAAAAAGGAGTTATTCCTAAAGTCTTAGGGCTAAAAGTATTAATTTCAAAAACCCTTTACAGATGAAGGTCAGTTCGGTAATCTTGTTAACGATGTGTTTGGAGTTGTTGTGTTTTCTCGTGTTTGGTTGTCAATTTACATAGATAATAATAAAGAAAACCAATTATTTAAAAAACTTTTGAATATTATTAGTAACAATCGAAGCGAATAAATAAATGTTAAGTTGAATTAATTTGTTATTTTTAAATTAAAAACTTTAGAATGATTTTAATAAAATACATTGTTATGTAGCAGAGAAGAAACTTATTTGTTGTTATTTTTATACTGATTACATCGCTAAAGATGATGTAAAGCAGTAAGTCAATAGAACAAAACGTTAGGCATAGCCTGGTTTTGTTAGCAGGGGGTGCTTAGGGGCTGACCTTAACTTGATTTTCTGATTTGTATTGCTTTGTAAGGTACGTAAAATATTTATGTTTTTTAATAAAATTTCATAAAAATTTACTAAAAAGTTTATTTTTAAAACTTGTTAGTGTATAAAATTTATAAACAAAAAGTATAACAGTTTAATAATAAATCTTTGTTCAAAGATAATATATTTGATTTATTATAGAAGTTTTAAGAAACGTTGAAATAATTTTAGTTTATATTTGAATGAGTAATATAAAGTACGTGTTTAATTTAAACATAAAATGTTTTAATAAATTTTACGTTATATGGTGGTAAGTGAGGTGCGTGGTGTGTGGTTGGTGTGTAAAGTTGAGTGCGCGTTGTGTGACCGTGTGTGGGGTGTGTGTGTGTGTGTTGTAAGGTAAAATCTGTGTGTAACTGTAAGTAAATCTGTGTTGTGTGTAGTAAATCTGTGTGGTAAAAGTAAATCTGTTGTGTGTTGTGGTAAGTAAATCTGTGTCGTGAGGTGTAAGTAAAATCTGTGTGAGTGTAAGTAAATCAAGTGTGTTGTAAGCTAAAATCTGTCGTGTCGTGTTGTAAGTTAAAGTCTGTGTTGAGTGTAAGTAAAGTCTGTGTAAGTAAATCTGTGGTGTGTGTGTGTTTATAAGTTAAATGTAAGGTGTCTCATGGGTAAATGGTAAAGCTGCCAATTAGTGCATGTCGTGTATAAAGTGGTCATATGTGGGAATGTGTGTATAAGTGTAAAGTGTGTGTGTGTGTGTGTGTTGTGTGTATATTGTGTGTTGTGTTGTGTGTGTGTGTGTGTGTTGTAGCGGGCTATGTGTGTATGTGTGTTCTAAAATAATAAATAAACAATAGGCATGAAGTAAATAACACTTAAGTATAATAGATAAAAAATAACTAAAAATTAAAATAATAATAAAAGTAAAATAATAAAAATAAAATAAAAAGAATAAAAAAGAATGAAAAATAAAAAAGTATTAAAAACAAAATAAAAATAATAATAAATGTGATATTAATTTGGTGATAAAAATAAAAATAAAAAGAATAAAAAGAAGAATAAAAAAAAAAGTATTAAAACAAAATAAAAAGAAAAACATAATGTTATATAAAATATATTGATCTATTGGTAAAGCAGAAAGTTAAAAACAGTAAAGCAGTGAGTTAAAGAAGTAAAGCAGAAAGTTAAGCAGTAAAGCAGAAAGTTTTAGCAGTAAAAGCAGAGAGTTAAAAGCAGTAAAACAGTAAACAAAGCATACTAATCCCCCCTTGGCTGTTAGTTCACACCTCTATTGAAGTGTTACTGATTTCTGCTTTTAAGTATGTAATGCTTAAATAAATATATGCATTTTAAAAGCAAGTAAAAACATATTGAGTTAAGCAGTAAACATGAGTTAAGCAGGTAAAGCAGTAAAACAAAAGCATACTAAACCCCTTGTTGTTGCTAGGTCTCCACACCTCTATTTGATTTACTGATTTATCTGCTTTAATGGTATGTTAATTGTTAATAAATATATGCAGTTAAAGGCAGTAAAACATATGATGTTAAGCAGTAAAAAATGAGTTAAAGCAGTTAAAACATGATGTAAAGCAGTAAAAACAAGTAAAGCAGTAAAACAAAAGCATTTTAAGCCCTTTGGGTGTTAGGTCCACACCTCTATTGATTTTACTGTTTACTGCTTTAAGGATGTAATGTATGTTTTTAGTAAAATTTCGTACATAATTGTAGTTAAAATTAAAATGAGTTATTATATTCAGACACTCTGGGTTTTTTTCTTTCTTAATTCCAATTTTTTAAAAATTTATAAATTAAAAAAGTATTTAAAGTAAAAAATAATGTTAATAAATATATGTGTTAATATAAAGGTCTGTAATGAGTTACAGTTTTATGTTCGCGAAAATGTTTTTAATACAAAATGTTTAAGTATGAAATAAAAAATGAGAGGAATCATATAATTTGAAAATGTAAGTATTCTTTGAAATGTTTTAAGTATGAAATAAAATGACTGACTCTTTTAGTATATATATTTTTCAATTCCGCAGGAATATTTGCGGCCTGACGGCGCACGCGGCCGGGCACGGCATGAACGCGGAAATAGTGTGCGCCTGCTGGGCGCACGCGGCGCGGCGGAACGCGGAATTAATTTGCGCTGCGGGCTGCGCACGCGGCGTGTTAATGGAACGCGGGCGGATCGCAACCTGCGGGTGCGGGCTGGTTTGTCTTTGCGCGGCATCTGGGGCGCAATTTTCGGCGCCCTGGTGTTCCAATTATTGAAACTATGGGGAAGACATTAATAATTACTACTGTTCCTTATGATGAGGCGTAAAGATGAGCCATCAAGGTGATTAATCAAAAGATGAATCATCCAATATAGTGCTTATTCAAAGCATGACTATCAAAGCATGAGTCATCAAAAGATTTGAACCTTCAAAGTGCAGGGCATCAATTGGCTGTATGGCATTGTTATTGCTGGTGGCATCAAAGTTGAGCATCAAAAGTTGAGGCATCAAAGCTTGAGCATCAAAATATCGAGTGATGTGGAGTTGTAAGCTGTAAGCACTGTATTGTTGGTAGAAAGATATCGGGTCAAAGCAGTTAACCATCGCAGATTGTCGACTTGTTAGGGTAGTGAGTTTTGTACAGTTGTATATGGGTTTTAATGTAAGTGTCATAGTGTGTGGTGTAAGTGTCATAGTGAAATGTGTGTATAAGTTGTCCCTCCGTAGTGTTAGTGTTGTGTAATTAAGTGTTATGTAAAAAAGGACAACTAACTCATTATGGAAGCATTCCTAGCAAAACTTGTTTAATATTACACCATCGAATTTCCTCATACCTTATATTAAGCCTCTAGGGGCGTAGGACACGCCATGATTTAGGGCTATCTTAGGCTCATGGCGGATGGCTAGAAAAGAGGGAAAAAAGGCTTGGAAAAAAACGTAATCGGTAGGAGCCTTCCCTCGTCAAAAAACTATCATGACGGTGTGCAAACAGGGGAGAATGTTTCAAAAATTAGATTCCGTAAGTTTCCCAAGCGCCAAAGGTCCAAATGGCCGCCAACAGGTGCTCTCTAATATGGTGTTCTAGACATGAGACATTGAATGACTCACCTCAAAGTGTCATACCCTTAGGCAAAAGAGGAGGCTAGTCTTCACAGAGACTCATCGTGGCAATACCTCTCTCAACATGTTGGACACTCATCTCTTTATTATGGGCGGTGTCCCAAATCATCACATTAGCCAATGTTTTCCATGCCCATTACGTTCCAAAGGGCGGAGGGCGTCTACCCTTATCCAAAACCTTCAAAATAACATCATAAGAATGTGAGAGCATTCATTTATACATTATGAGCGAGAGTGACAGGAATAAATAGCGCACTCTGTTTCATACCGTTACGGCAAAAGGGAGGAGGAGTCCAGCCCCCAAAAACCTTATATAAGAGGGGACTCAAACGGACAATTCAGATACACTCTTAGAAGAGGAATAATTGAGAACATGACAGGTGATGGATCTAATAACATAACTTCGAGATTATCATATGAGCCGGAGCCGAGTGAGGAATAGTGGAGCCAATTAATTAGACTAGCTACTGAACTCTTAGCAGAACATATAGAACACAATAAACTCCATACTATATATTATAACTTAATGAATAGAACCGTTTTTATGGGTTCATAGCTCACTAGAATGAGTATTTAAGGCGTCTCCTCAGGAGCTCCCTTTTCACCTGAATATTATGAATGAGAAAGAGTAAGAACAAAGTATTCGGGGGAAAGTAAGCGATGAACTAATAGTTTCTCTTAAAACACTTCCGCTATACTGAGGCAATCACAAGATGAATTCAGCATAGAACGATCCCTGCCCCGTGCCCGTGCCGTGCTCCCGTGCCGTGCCCGGGGCATCTATATCACCGGACAGGGAACACCCCGTGCTTTCGTTGCTTGCCCATCCAGCGCAATATTAACTGGCCGACACGGTAGTTCATTATTCAATTATAAGATGATCGCATAGTGTGTGATACTATTCAAAGAAATTGTTTCAATTATACTATGAGTCATCCATTTCATTAATTAAACTAGTATAGGCTAAATCACTGATAGTAGTAATTATATATATTAAGGTATGCTTAAGATAGTTTAGATATATAGTATTATAATGTGTATATATAAGTATATATTAGTTATATATGTATATATGTCATATGTTATATATTATATATAATATATTAAAGGAGAGAGGAGAGAGAGAGAGAAGAGAAGAGAGAGAGAAGATAGAGAGAGGAAAGAGAGAGAGAAGAGAGAGAGAGAGAGATGAAAGGAGAGAGAAGGAGAGAGAAATCAGAGAGAGAAGGAGAGAGAGAGTAGAGAGAAGAGATAGAGAGATGGATTTCTATTTAATATAGCAGGAAAATCAAATCCTAAACGCATATTTTAAGATATTCTAAAGGGTAAATGTATATTTTGCCAGAGTATAAAATTATATTTTGATATAAGTTTTTCAAATAATAATAATGACTTGTTTTATTAGTAGTAGTATTATTATTTTACTATTTTTTCTATATGGGCTTGAAATAAGTTTCTTAATTATTTTCAAAATAAAGTTTGATATAAGTTTTTCAAATAATCAGGAATTGGTCTATTACTATTATTATGAGACGTAGAAGGTTGCAACAATAAAAATATTGAAAAAGAATTGAGAGATAGCAATGAAATAATAATAAAAAAGTTAAGCACGAAGAAGAAAAAAAAGAAGAAGACGGAAGAAGTCTAACTTCCGTTACATTCTTTACCGATAAACGCTTTAATGATTAACGCCGTTAATATTTTTTGTTAACGATTAAGGATTAACGGCGTTAACTTTCTCATTAATGGTGCCCACCTTTGTCTATATCACATCAATGTTAATTTAACATTAGCATTGTAATATTTAACAAAAACCTAACAAAATTTATCATAACCTAACCTAGCTACCACATTGACCAGCGAATAAAGGCTAACATAAAGTTTTAGCATCTGTAAAACTAATATAAAATCATCTAACTTAAGAACATAATAATGTACAACAACAACAAACCTATCTTTTCTTACGAACGAATAAACTGATGTTACACGTAAACATATATTTTAGGAAGAGACTTTAAAAAAACATGTACCTCTTATTTTACAAGTTTCATAAGTTTTACTTTAAAAACAATGCACACCTAACATAATTACATATGAATAAACTGGTAACACTGACAAAGTCCCGTGCTTAATATAGGTAAGTACCTAACATTACTTAGCAAAACCTAGCATACTAATACTTTTTCATCATATCTGTAACAATGTTATTTAACATGACCATAGTTAACTATAAGTGATTCAAGTCATATTTAGGTATCAATACGATTTTTATACTACATAAAATAAGTTCATTTGTACGATCACATCGTAAATTTTTTCTTTTAATGTTTATAGCATAAAAATAGCACATCTAACATTTCATACATAGGACTAAATCGGTATCATTAACAAAATTCAATGCATAATACCGGTAAGTAGCTAACTTGACATTCCAAAACTTAACCTATTCACTATTTTTCAGCATATTTCTAACATTAAAGTGTTATTTTACATGATAGTAGTAACATTTAACAAAATTTAGCAACAAATAAATATATATTTTACATATTGAATAATGTTTTTCAAAGTTCATATTTCAATAAAAATTAAAATCCCTAAGGAATTTATCGTTTCCTTCGAGAAGTCCACTGGAAGGGAAACCTGTGAATTTCCATTTGTGGGGTCACCCCCGAAGGGGGTTAAGCGGTATTACCCCTCCGAAGGAGGGGTAAGGGCCCCGCCTTTCGGGCGGAGACCTTAGTGTGTTCAAAAAGGACTTGAAGAACCTAAAGCAGTAAAGCATAACAGGGTGGGAGGGGGCCAGAAGGGCTGTTTACGCTACTGCTTTACTGCTTTAGGGCCGATAAAAAACATGTTTTTATTAAAATTTCTAAAATTTTTTTACTAAAATAATGTTTTATAAACTTTTTAGCAAAATAAATAAAATTTTAGAAATCTAAAGTTTTAAAATAAAAATAAAACTATAAATGTGGAATAATATTTTAAAAATAATAAAAAAGTTTAGAAAAATTAACTGCGTTAGGAAAATATGCATCGATGTAGAGAGAAAGAGAGAAAGAGGGAAAGAAAGAGAGAAAGATACTTTAATTAATAAGTTATATGAGCCATGTTACGTTAGACAATGTTAGGCTGATGTATTTAGTCCGTTAGATAATGATAGATTAAGTTAGGCTAGACCGCAAAGACTTAGTCAGTAGCGTTTAATTGTGTTGAGTTTCATATTTTGCGCAACATTTTACTGTCTTTGTGATCGCCTAAGAGAATATCACTTAAGTTCTGTGTTAAGTTTTATATATATGTGCAACATAAGGTGTTCCTAGAGTGATCGTCTATGTATTTAATAGCTTATTACCATTAAAAATTATATTTTTAAGGGGAAACCCCGTTTTGGGCTTCGGCCCCATCTTCTGCTATGCATTCTGTGCTTTTCTGCTGACTCTAACTCCAACACTGGTTCAGCCTCCGACTTCGGCTGATTTGCTCCAACATATGAGGCTTTTTCTTATATGTATCGGAAAAAAGATGAGTCCCATTTTTGTCATCAGACGAGTGTGCGCCCAAGACTAAGCTCGCGTTACCAGATTGTATTAAGTGAGGTTATGACCACCTGAAGAGGGAATAATAATATTTCTGAATTCGCGAGAAACCTCTCAGTTGTAAAAGTCTTTTAAGGGAGGAAAACGTAATGCTTTAGATTTCAAGGGATTATGGTTAGTATTACTTAGATGTAGTAGAAAAGATTCATCAGGACATTTGCTGTGTTTCTACGCGGTTTGGAGACGGCGCGTATTCCCAACCAACTTTCTCAACATCTTTTAGAGAAATACACTCCCAAGGTATAAGGTTACATGTTCACCGGGATAATATCACCTACATAGTCAAGGTTTGTGCTCTATTGGGCCCGAAAGGTTAATTCCGACCCTCGCTTCAATAGTACGATGAATGAAAGTTGAGCAAAACAGGGCACCCTGAAACAATATTATATTTCCTTATGTATTTAATGTGAATGTATGAAATGTTATCAGGACAGGTTGCTGGTTTTGAATTAACAGTGATTCTAAAATTTTCTCCATTCTAATTAAAATTTTAAACGGATAATATATTTGAGTATTGTGACAGGATGGTTCTAACACGGATAATTACCAATAAGGTATCGACTAAGAGAATTAAATTTGTTTCAGTAAAAAAAATAAAAACGAATATATGGGTCGAGATAAACGCAAGCATGATAAGGAATATTCATGTTTTATTATAGGTATGTCTAAAGAATTATGTGGACTTCATCATATAGGTTGATTGATTCGATTTCTGATGATTATATAGGTCGATATTATATATAGTCCAGAATATTAACTATATATATATAGCCCATAGATCTCATATATAAATAAGTAATAATATTATAAATACAGTTATGTATTGTGGTACCTAGTCACTGCTACCTCCAAATACTATATACATTCAGTTAGATATAAGTAGATGAGTTCATATCACACTATGTAGAGAATTATGTATTGTTCATATAGAAAATAATCTCCCTGAAAAATATACGTGCCAAATCCAGTATCATTTAAGAGGAACCAATATTAAACGCTATTAGTGGATGATATAAACTGTAATAGTTAACTATGACAGTATTATTTATCCGAATGACGGTTAAGTCGATGCCCAGTTAACGAGAAAAGTTAACGGTTTAGAATTACCGTGGACGAATTCCCATATTTACCGGATAATAAAGCGCATTTAATTGGCTTAAAAATATGTCCCGGTTAGTTTTTCTATTTAGTGTTAATGTTCGGATTAGGATTAACGGGAGTTACTATTGGCTCTGCATGAAGACAGCCAAAATGGGATGTAAACCTTTCTGTTAGCAGCGGCATTAATGATAGATTTTTAAAATGCCACCATATATAATTAGTAAAGATAGTGAGTACATCGTTATATATGATTTTCTAATAGTATAGAAGTTTTTTCGAGGAGGGATTATAACAAGTATAATATATAGAGTTAATATATATAGTATAGTCATAGAAGTATGATAAATACAAGCACTAAGTAACTATACCATACCTATTATGTATGAGTTAAAAATTGGATATAAATATATATATAGTAGATATATATATATATAAATAAGGTATATTATATATAACTTATTTGAAAAACCCAAAGGGGATTATTAGGGTAAAGTATAGAAAAAAAAGGATGTGGCATGAGACAATGAAGTTTAAAAGTTACCACGATGCTACTCCAGACTGGTTACACCATAAAAGCAGTAGGGGGCAGGGAATGGGTACGCGGAAAATGAGCAGCGGCCGATTTGACTAACGCGCCATATTCCATGACCTTCCTGTTACCTCCTACATATACTATTAATCAGCAAACGCAGCGCAACACGGTAAATACTGTAACAGTTATTAAGTGAGCCCAGGAGAAGGCACCTAACATGCGGGTCCCTGCCGTTCGACTATACTTGCAGCGTGTGTTATGAAAAGATGACCCTTAAACTCTTTATCAAACAGGCACTTAGTGCAACGCCTCACATTAAGAAATCATTTCTTCATACAGGCGATCAAAGCTAGTTCGTGATGCACACTTACATACATAAGCGAGTTACTTATTGGAGATACCACTCACCATAGAGCCCACGAGACCACCCTAATACGATACCGCACAAGCATGGGCTGATTAATACTTGCAAGTATAAAGTCTGTTGGCAAATATACACATACAATTATAATAATAACTCAATATATAACATTAATACTAACATCTACCTATCCCTGCTTTTCAATCATTTCAATAATATCACAAATGGAAAAGCCCAATTTGAGTCTACCCACGATCCACAATATCACTATCTTGTAAAAGTAATAATCTTCTCATTCAGCCCAGATATCTAAAGTACACTCAGTCACTACGAAGGGCCAGTCATATGAGACAACGAGAATATGCTGTCAAAGATGATTATAATATTACATCTCCATAACAAGCAACCTCTTTCTGAAAAGAGTGCTAGTATCTCCTCCAACACTCAAGGTTCTCTTAACCTGAATTCACACCCATCACATCCTCAGTTGCTGTTTAGTCTCGCGTAAAAATTAGACATAAAGCTGCCCGTAAAATTTCCAAGCGTCTCTCAAGTCGGCCGCGCCCAGTACTATCACCGGTCCCAAACCATGCGGGGAGATCACAAACGATAATATGGCACCCTAATCACGAGTGCAGCTCACAAATCTCGACCTTAACGTCATTCCATATAGAGCATTCACCAAGATAATTTGCAGTTTGGAATGTGGACTATAGCCATGCACGTATAGTATAATCATCTCTCTCAAGAGCTTTGACTATACGACTATTGGTAACCCTGGATGGATTGAACTGCTATTTGTTGTCCTGCCATTACAAAAGTTACGCTTCGCCATCATACGTAAAAAGTGATGGAGTGTGTCATCTTATCAATATCAAGAACTTTCCCTCGCACATTCACTGGGATCACTGCGTGCGTCCGAATTGTTCCTCGCGTCATGGTAATACACATATTGTCTGAAGGTGCTGCTCTCACTACACATGTGCTCGCTTTGGTGCGAGTATAAATTTGGAATCAGATCATTGTAACCGCATAAAGGCGGCCATCGCTCTAATTCATGTTCTATGTTCTAGGGTGATAGACCCTCTGACTTTCTTTCGAGTCGTTCTATATCTACTGTTGTAGCCAGGAAGAGCTTTCCCATTCCCCTTGTAAGTTTCCCATTCAGTGCCATCTTTCACAAACGGGAATTCCATATTACCTTCTTTTTTCCTCATTAATCTACAAACTCTCTATTGTTACCTTACTCCTCTGACTCTGATATTTAGATGGTTTAGTTGTATGATTAGTATATTACCTGTTACATACATAAAAATTTGTAGGATGAAAAAAAAATGATTATAGGAATTGATTTAATAGGTTTAAAATGAAATCCGTTTGGAAGAGGAGTGAATTGAATAACTTACAAGGGAATGGGAAGCTCTTCTGGAAAGAAGTACGAATAGATTATGTTTGAAAGATAAAGTAAGAACTGTTATCGATTGATATAAATGATTAATAAGGATAGGTTGAGCTATGTGGACTGATGTAAAATGTTAGGCAAGGAGAGTGTGTGAGAGAGCACTTTATGAAAATTTGGATTATACTCTAATTACAGAATTGAAAGAGCGTGATAGTGGAATGTATTTGAGGTTTGAAGTGTTTAAAGATGAAATAAATATATTTATTCGATTTGATGAGGGAACTTTGGTAGAATGAGGAGAGTAAAGGTAGAAATTACAAGGAGTACATTATGCGAGAAAGATATGGAAGGAAATGATAAGAAATACCTGCAGGGTTATTGAGGGATGACCATTCAAATTCATATTGGTGAAATGATTAAGAAGGATTAAGTTTTATGAGCGGACCTTGTGAAAGTGGACTGGATATGAGAGAAATAATTTTGTGAACAAATAAGCCAATTTTGGAGAGGATTAAGGTGTCCGTTAAGGATTATGGAGGATAGGATGCTGTAAATTTAGTGCGGGGCTTATGAATTATAATTATAAAGGGTAAGTGAGAGAGGGGGAACGTAGGAACCTATGGAGGAATTAATGTTAATAAATAAAGTGTAGTGTATATATATATATAATTGAGCAATGGCAAAACAATAAAATGAATTGTTCGAGTGACTGAGTGACTGATTTGGCGAAGAGATAGATAGTATTTAAAAGTGATTTGATCGTGAGTAGATATCAAATTTTCACATTTAGATTAAGAAAATAAGAGAGTGAAGAAATGAAATGAGAGATTGAAATTAGAAGAAAATTGTATAAAGGTTTTAGGAGGATTATGCAACAGACTTATTGCTAAGTATTAATTAGCATTAAGACTGTGTTCGTTAAGGGTGGTAGGCTTATACTGGAAGGGATATCATTAAAGTATGTATGTGATGTTATGTCGATAGTGGAATCGAGTGTAAGGTAATTATAAATGAGAGGTAAAAGTTGTGGAAAGTGCGTATATTGGATTTTAAATTAAAATAGATAAATTAAAGTGAAGCAAGGACGTGTATATAGTCCCTTGGCTATTTTAAAAGGTACAAGTGTATATGGAGGGTAGTTGATGAAAGAATTAATGGATGAGTTACAGGAAAGGTAAAAGGCTGATGGGGAATGTGAAATTGCCCTGCTATTTTGTACAGCTAGAATGATTAATTACTTGTTATAAACTTAGTCATGTTTTTCAACTTAACTATCCTATTCATGTTAATATAATTATATACTATAAATAACTAATATATATTATATATAATATAATATTATAATATTTATATGGAGGTAGGGAAATATTCGATCAATATATCGATATAATATCAACTAATTAATTAATGGAAGGTTAGAATCAAAGCGGCTCCCTTTTTACAAATAGGTTGGATATGTTATGTATATTGTCTTTCAATTCGGGTGATAGATCCTAAGAAAAGATATGGGAGCAATTGCAGTTTATTAGTGTAAAATGGAGGTGGATATAGATGAGCGGTATAAATCCTATTTAATGTAAACATGATATAAGTATCCAAAGGATGGCACCGTTCAGTTTATGAGAAAGGGTTAACGACCGTAAATCCTTAATCATTTAACCAAAAATCATTAGACGGCAAATTCATCATCAAAGTCGATTGGTCACTCGGGTGATAAAAGGATGTAAATCGGAAGTTAACGCTTGAATCGGTTAATTAACCGTCTCAAATTATGTAGGATAAGTAATAAGTGAATTCTGTTTAATTTCTTTTTTATCGATTTTTGACAATTAAAGTCTCAAAATTATAAATTTTAATGATTGAAAATTATAACCATATTATTAATTAATAATAGTATTATAGTGGAACATAGAATAATCTACATAGGATTGTATAAATACTTAATATATCTAAAATAAAATTGATTATAATAGTAATATTGCGTCTGAAGACGATATATGAAAAAAAAATTTAACTCATGTATATTAATGGCGTATATATAATATTACCATAGTATTATATTACCGCCGAGCGTATGTCTTTATGGGTAGGATATAATATTTAACCTATCCATCTTCGATAATTTCATTTATCTCAACTTCCATTCTGAATGCAATAACAATTCGGTTATGTGAATCTCTTTGCAGATATGATTTGAATTTATAGATGGTTCTGTAAAACTGTGACCACGAGTGTAACACTTCCCCTTTTCTGAATAATTGCATGTACATAAAGTTTTTGCGGGCGAGTTTTAGCCTTTTCATCGATTAAAATGTGTGATCTGGGTTATCTCATATCTGTGTTATCTGGGTAAAAGTTAATATTGCCAAATTATTATTAGACCTCCTGAGTGTCTAGTTTGAATTGGTGGCGCAAAAAAACAGAAAAATTTCAAGGATTTATTTCCAACACTGTAAAGTGTTATGGAACAAACTTAAGCTAAGCAGGAATATTAGACTGACAAATAAACTCTCTTTATAGGCAGAGACATGCTACTAAAGAGTTCTGGAAAGCATTGCCTTTTCTGATAATGATAATATAACGAGAGTTAGTCAAGAGTGAGCCGGATAGAGATAATTCGAGAGTACGAATCTAAGTCTGATATATAATAAAATAGCGCATATTATCTCAAATGCTTATTCTCTGAATTCGATATATTCGGACATATCTCCCTATAATAATATATGTATAATTTGGTCGTAAAAGCGTTAATATTAGATATCTCATATATAGTGATCAAATAAGGGCTCTATATAGTGAGGTATTACTGAATAAGTCAGTCTATTGAACCATATGCCAACGATAAGTTATTAGTGGAATATGATTACTATCGTTAGTACTCTTGAAATAATAGTGAAATAAGTCATAATAAATATATACTAAGTATATATGATAAAAATAGCTCTCTATATGGGTAGGAACAGTGTAGATGTGACTCGTAAGTAAGGTCTCGTTAAAGTGCGTATAGGCTTGTTATGGTTATTCTTAAATTAATTACTAACTTTAAAATTAGGACAACTTGTCGGCTGCGTGACATAGTTTATATATCGTGACTATGTTAGTTAGGATTACTCAATAAATGTGTAATGATATCGTTTGACCTTCCTAAAAATGTGATTTAAAAATTCAATCAGTGTAACAAGTTAGATATATCTGAGTATATCTGCTCCCTGGAGTGTCAAAAAACCGCTTTATAAATAGCCGATAGTTGTATTAATAAAAATAAATAGACTCCTAAAATTATTATATATAATATATTATCTAAAAGCAGTATATATAAGGCTAGACGATTATATTACGCCGTATATACACCTTGAGGTCAGCATACTGATAGCATATATTTACTAATGTAGTAGCTGATCAAAGGTATCAGCCCAACTCATAATATATGGGTAGTAAAAAAGACGGTCATAGGATAGTATAATAAGCCAATAAGGCGGTTACTCCTAAGGTAAACTAAATGTATGATACTTATTGCGCCGGTAGGGTAACCTAGCGTACTCTTATATAATATATCTAAATAATATAGAATAATACTGAGTAATAACCAAAGTACCAAGTATTGATGTTAAAGGTGTACCGGACCGCCATCTCGAGATCCAGACCGGGAATTTGAAAATTTTATGTGGCCAAGTTAATCCAGTTCCGGCGGATAACGGCGGAGGGAGTGAGCGTAATCACTTATACATTGAGAAAGAAATTTTGTGGAAAGACCATTATTAATATATACATAAATTAGTTGCTTCATTTTTATTAAAAAAATAATCGAATAGTAGCATGGCAGCATTCATACACTGTACAATACAGTTACAACCTACGTAGAGTTATTATTTAAATTTACTCAAATACTCTCAAATAAATAGAAATAAGATATTCTCATGAAATTGACATTTTATTTTCCAAAAATTAAATATTATATATTATTAGATATACATATATGTATATTAATATATTATTATATATATTAATATATACTTAATATTTATATTATAATTACATATATTACTAGATAATATATATATATATATAAAATAAATAATATATTATATTATAATTATATATATTATAGTGAATATATATATATTAGTATATATAATAGAGTACAGCAGTCCATTATTTCAAACTCGCTGGTAAGCCAGTGAGCAGTTAAAGAAATAAATTGGAAAATCAAATTATATTTACTTAGCTCACTATATATCTGTATAAATGATATCTGATCAGCCTTAAATTAACTTTTCGTGAATACGCTTGATCGGCATTTACTTAGTATGAAGTTTAGGAACAAAATATTTTCTGCTATTGAATAAGGATAATTTTGATATTCTGCAAGATGAGCAAGTAAATTTATGGAAATCCCTACTCTTATCAGTGATCGTTAATAAACTTCATTATTTCTGATGCAATTGCCTGTGTATATTGGGTCATTGGATATGCCAGTAATCTTTTTTTGAAGAGGAAACTGTTTCCAAGGGACTCGTCTTGATTTCATGGCTTGAGATCTTTCCGCCGTTTATTTTATCCTCTTGATTAGATTAATGGGGACTCTTCATGTTCTTAATAAATAATACACACAAGAACTCTTCACCTTTTACTATCCCAAATTTTTTGATTTCCACACATTTCTCTTGCTGGTGTATAAATTGTGATCCAGATGTAGATATGAAATATTATTGATTGTAATATAAAGGTTGATAGGGACGTTGGCTTACTTAAATGTTTTGTAGGCGACTGTACTACCTCGTTTTATGTTTCTGGGCAATATTTACTCCATCTATTATAGATTATGTAGCAGATTATAATAATTAAAAAAGTCTGTATTTATTTAATTCCTATGATTTCAAAAACAATTTTGTTTTTGCGTGAGGTTATTATCATGACAAATTCTTCAGTACAGATTAATGTATAATAAAATCTGATTAATGTTCAAAATCTAGTTAATGAAGGATAATATATATATATTAATTAACTAATATAGAATGACTGTTAATATATATACTGATATATAATAAATAATATTATAAATATATATTTAATATTTAATATATGATAATAGTAGTTAATATTATATATTGAAGATATATATATATATGATATCAGTGGCGAGGCGTGAGGGATCAATTTTTCATGCAGAGTCAATATCGCGTTCAGTGTTCGCCGGTTCCCTATTCGTCATCTACTATATTATACGGTATAAAATATGTATATAATTAACAGATTTGAAATAGAGTATATAGTAAGTTATGATTAAACGGTATCAGCTCAGCCGGCTATTGGCATTTTCTTTCATAGCCAAAAATTTTCGGTCTAAAATTATATATATTAGGAAAATTTTGAGTAATTAAGTTCTATTATATAACTATTGAGTATATATATAAGTACGGTAGTTAAAGAGTTCTACTTTCTGCCAAATTTAAAATCAAACGAGAGATTAGACCAGGTAGAAGGATGGTGAGCCCATTAGCCTGACTAGTAGTAATATATAGTTAGATTACTATTATTTATAGTATGAATTAGGTGAGTGAGTAGTATTCTACCCTAACTCACCTATATATAGATAAGTAGCGTATAAGAGGTAGTAGGAATATGAGTAATATCGAGTATTATATATATTATATTTATAATACAAATTAATGACCGACCTTGTGTGTTGTTGCAAAACACCATTCCAAGGCGAAGTTACTACAACCCCCTAATATCCCTTGAGCCCCTCGAAAAGATAAGGACTCGAGACTGCCTTTTATATAGTTACAAGAGCATATGCTTTCTTCTTGAAATTGGTCCCATAATGTTATGCCAAACCCACTGTGCTCCGCGTCCAGGGATGCCCGCTAAACTATTGGAAGAACATTATATATTCCCGGCCCTGGTCTTCTAGGTTGTATTATTCATAATAGTATTGTATTAAAAATTTTGTTAAGTAGATACAGATGTCCAGTCTAAAAATTCGCCTTTCTACAGAAAAATCAATTTTCACTTCATAGAACTCCTCTAGTCACTCTCTCTCATAAGTTCTTTACCCTCAAACCCAGTTTTGAATACAGTCCTTGTGCTCACGTTGCTACTCTCTCTCTGTCTTGCTCATGAACTAAGTCTTTCTTAGGTTAAAATTTAAAGTGACGGCCTTCAGAAGTGCCATCTTTGGTCACAAATAGCTTGAGTAGTTCCATTGGTCTATAAACATTGGCTTATTATAGCTCAATGCTGCTCTGATCTATTTTCTAGTCTCTCTCGCGTTCTTTGAGTCACACCAAGACCACCACACATTCGGCGCCCAATGTTATGCCCAGCATCTTATTCGGCTTTTTCCTGCTTCCAAACACTAGACTAATCAGCTAGCTTTCAAAACAATTACCTGCATACCGCCCCATACTAATCCCTAAAAAGGTCTATTTTCCGTTGCCTCCACAGGAACCCTCAAGCCTTACTCCCCAGTCATATTCGTAGGTTAAAATCTTTTATTCAAACTGTAACCTGGTTGAAGAACCTTACACTTTTTTTACATATTAAGTAATCATAGTGCCACTATCTGCCCACCCAAGAAGTTTATCAAGATCATTTTGGATATTATACATCCTTCAACTATTCCTAACTGTGGTGTGCCACATTGGGTAATCATCTGCCAAACTTAGAAAACTTCTTGCCAGTTTACAGGTCCCTGGTCTAATATAATCAGTTTATATTATGTAGAAACAATAGGTGGCCCCAGCTCTGAACCCTGTGGGGAAACCACTCTTCACTATTTCGCTATGATGGACTTATTTTCATTTAGTCTGTATTACATCACTGTGTTTTCTTATTCCGACAACTCAACCCTCCATTTAATCCAACCATGTTACCACTCCACCTATACCAACATTGAAATACTTCTTCAATCAGGCCTATATTGGAAAATTACAGAAAGCATTTATATATATATATTAATATAGATATATATTATATATTATTATATATATATTATAAATATATAATGATATACTATATATATATAAATATTAATTATATTATATATATATATATTATTTTTGTTAATATAATAATTAATATTAATATACGTTATATATTATTTATATATTCACACATTCTTCTGAAACATCTCTAAATAATAATTATTAACTTTTTTGGAATTTTAAAAACATTAAAATCAAAATATTAATGAATAAAGAAATTGCTCATAGCATACATGTCAAACCAACTGATAATGTGTCATGCTACCTAAATAACAACCTCGTACTTCCCGGAAAAGTTATATAAAAAATTCAATTGTTTAAAACACTCATATAATAGGCTTATAATGTGCTCGGATGGGAGTTCATATTGATGCTTGAAAGTTTAAAAGAATTAAACAGGGAAAACCTGATTAACTGTAACCACCTTAAATTAACGGAGAAAATAATAAAAAACCACAAATACAAACTCTTAAAAAACAGGACAATACGAAACAATATCTCTGAAAGCATTAAATTTGTATTTTAAAACTTCAATGCAAAAAACTTCGATAAAGAGGAAAAAATGCCTACGCGCATTAGTAACGCCCCACTATATTTCCACCTGCTGAATTCAAAAAAATCACACAAAATTAAACTATATCACCAAAACAAGAAAACTTTCTTCCTTCTTCAACTAAGGATGCCCTTTCAGTTAATCACACATGCGTTTACCCAGTTCGCATGTTCCCGGTACTGGACTGTAAGTCGACATATATATTTGGTTACACGACTAATAGATTTAACAGATAGGGCATACCAGCCAACTTTAAAAATATTTCAAAAATACTAACATTTATTCATCTGAGAATAACAAGACAACTGTACCTGATATTTAAAATCATTTAAAAAATTTTATAGATCCTCATGGAAGCCCCAAAACTGAAAATTAGCTGAGGCTTATTACATAAAACATCGAAAAAAACCAGACATTATCATAAAGTTCAACGTATTGTCCCTTTAAAGTAAATATAAATATGAAATCCAAAAATTTTTAATTCCTAATTTGTAATTTCTAATTTTTATTCTTAATTAGTGTAAAATTAATTCATTCAATTGTTAGAATCGAAACTCTGAAAGATGTCCGAGGTGTTTACCGACGAAACCGGTCAGGATCTAATAAATATTAATATATGCCTCCTTACTTTCTTGCAAGAATTATTCTCTAAGATTAATTATATAAGGAAATTTAAAGATGGAATTATATAATCAGAAGAAATTAATATATTAGGCAATGGAAGTAAAAAGTAAAACTAATAAAATAATTAAATATAGAATAATATAATAATAATAAATTAATAATGAATAATAAGTAATAAATTCATAATAAGTTAAATTATATGTTAATAATAATAATAATTAATAATTAGTATAATAATAATATAATTAATTAATTTATATATTTATATTATATAATTATAATTATAAAATAATTAAAAAAAGTATTTTAATAATAGTTAATAATAAAATTAATTATAATAATAATAATTAAATAAATATAATTAAACAATTTAAGTAATATATCGAATAGATAATAATATTTAGGCATACTTTATTCAATTAGTTTCCATTAAAATTACTATTACTTTAATCTAGTAAGAAAAATACTGTATGATGAATGTTGTTCACATTAATTTTATCTTACTTATAGTAAATAATTGGACAATTATTTTCATAATTACTATGACGTGTCTCATAAACGTGCAATATTATAGTTTATCAATTATATTACCATCCTACATCATGACTTAATGACTCCTTCCTTGGAGGTAAAATTATCTTTGGTACAAAAAAGTAAATAGTTATAACCTGATGTCTTTCACTAGTAATACATAACCAAATAATTTATGGAATTAATGGAGGTGGAAAAAAAGAGGAACGATAGAATAAATATAAGTTTGAAACCGAAGTGGTTTTAAATTACCAAAAATAATTAATTAAAAAACTTTATAATTTTCTGTGTATTTTTATACTATATTTTCTATTTTAATCAAAGGAGTGCGAAGTTGATACAGATAATTATTTCTGCCAAAGCTTACCATATGCTTTAATACGGAGAATAAAACCATTCTCGGCAGGACAAATACGTCTTCAGCCGACAAAATAACTTAAAGATGAGGTGTTGTTATGTTATGATCACGTTAACATATTCATTTCCTGAGCCCATTGACTATGGCTAACGCTCTGAAGCGCATGATAATATAATAGATATCTCGTAATGTGCTCGCAACTGATCCGACAAATTTAGAGATTCAGCCTCATATATTAATTTTAATTCATTTTAATTGATCCGCTTTTGTTCCAGCGCACGTCTATAATAAATTTATCTCGGAGGTTACGCAGTTATAATATGTGTACTAATAAAAATATTATAGCGCATAAATGTAATAGGCGTCTATATATATATACTATAGCCTCATTACTAATACCGCGTAATATAGGCGCTATCTATTTCATTATCTCAGTAATAATATATTTATTAGTGAGATTATAAGCTAGTATACTCATATCAAGTATACTTCATTAGTCTATATAATAAATGTATCAAATATATAGGTGTTTTTATTATGTACCTAAGTAAAACTAGATATATATAATATAATGTGAAATCGAAAAATAATAATGGAAATTGAAAAAAGGAGATGATTTAGTATTATTTAATCATCCTAATCTCTGGTCATGTCATCTCCGCATCAATAGTATAGACTGACGCATATCGCCCACTTGATTATAAAATATGTAACAAATATATATTAATAATTTTTTTATTATTAGTATACTATAAGTGATGTATATAAGATAACTCTTTATTTTTCTATTGGGCTCCGTATAGTAGTTACGTAGCTTCGTAATATCATTGATTTACTAATCGTAATATATATATAACCTCAAATAGATGTACTATTTTTAGAGTAATTGAGTAACAACAAATTTAGACATTAATATATACTATGAATACATTATACCAATCGTGACTCGTATGCACAAGAGGGAGGGCCAGGGGCAGTGGTCGGAGCCGTAGGGAAGTGCCCAGTTGGTGGGCACTGACGGGGTAGGCACTCCCACACACCGGAAACAATATTCTTAGACACTCAAACATTTTAAGATATCATGAGGTACATCTAGAGACATAAGTTCGTTTCAGTGTTAACTCAGATAGCCGTTACGCTCAAGTACTATAATTGTATAGTAATTTCTATTGTACTAATGATATTTTTGATATAGGGAGTTAATAAGACTATGTTTATATATATCATATACAACAATTAATTTTTCTTTTTAATTAATAGTATATATATATTTCTCCACGACCATATATTAATATTGCTTACAAGTTATATATCTATATAACTAGACCCAATAATAATATTTATTTTTTATAGTATATTTATTATATATATATAAGAAACGATATTTTCTTTGTCCCGAAAAAAAAATCCTGGATACGCCACTGACTATATTAATATATATATATAATATATATATATATATATATATATATATATATATATATATATATATATATATATACTATATATCATATATCATATATACTATTATAATTAGTTTAATATTATATACAACGACCTATATATCATCAGTAAAGTTTATAATCTCAGAACCTGTAAATATTTTAGGTACATCTCAATTCAACATAATACTATTAAACTTAAAATATGATAATAGTTTTACTGTCAGACTATATTATATATATATATAATCTATATATTTGAAATTATTAATGATAGTTTTTATTATATAACATATCGTTTATAGTTAAGGAAAGTTAGCATAGTACAATTCCGGTTCCAGCGGATTTTTTATGGAGATTCGGCTAATTCCTTAGGTTCCGGACGCGGAAACTGACAATCATGTGCTAGTTCCGGCTACCACCCTTTGATTAAATTGTAGAATCTAAAATGATATTATATATTCTAATTAATATAGTATATTAAAAAGTAGCTAAGATATATTCACTAATTATATAGCTAATCATCTAAGGTTTTGAGACTCTTATATAATTAATATATTATATAGCTATATAATTAAGGGAATGGTGAGTAACTAGGTATATTGTCTTTGAGTAATAGTAATATAATATAAATAGCGTATTTATATATTTTATGTATATTTATATTATATTATAGTTATTATTATATTATTTATATAATTTTATTACTTGAAATCTCATCAATTATATATATATTTATATAACATATATATATAAAACATAGTGAAATTTCATTATAGTATAGTTTAAAATCGTATCTCACATATCGTTCTGAACTTAACTCAAATGTCGAGGCTTTGTTTATTTTGATAAAAAAAGCAATCACACAAGTGTTAAGGAATATTAAATTTAGGATCATTGCTGTTTGTGCTCATACAGAGTTGAAAAATAGTTTAATTTGGGAATGCAACACGTAGATTTTAACTCACATGAGATAAGACAACATTCATAATGAATGTATTTTTAATTTTTAGGTAAATTTATCTCATCCCCATGTTATATATTATAAACTTTGTTATCAATATTTGTTTATCAAAAAGAAGTATTTATTTACGGAATTTTAACTGTTTAGGAATATATTATTATTATTATTATTGATTAATTAATTAATTAAGTTATTAATTATTATTCCTTTATATATTGTATTAGTTTATTATTATTATATGCCATAAGTTATTATTATTATTTATGTGATTATTGAATATTATTATATATTATTTTAAACTTTTGAAATCAAGTTATTTTTTATTAGTGTAAAATAATTATTATATATTATATTTATTATTATATATTTATATATATTATTAATATTATTGATTAATATTATTATTATTATTATTATTATTATTATTATTATTATTATTATTTTCTTTCAGGGGGGTTTTCTTTTAGTGTTCCTTCTGCTTCAACTACTATGCCATCAACTACAGCCAGCAGTACAAACAGTGCTCATGACTGGATTATTAGATCTTCATTACCCAGAACTTTCACCGCTTCATCAGGGACGGGATTCACCAATTTTAGTTGTGGTGCATCAACGTCGGCTACTTCAGCTTCAAGTCCTGCTCTAACATTATTTAGTACTAGTACCACTTCTTCAACACTTGCTACTCCTGGATTCAGCTTTGGCTTAAATGTTTCAAATTCTCCTACATTAGCACCAACCATTGGGAGCTCTGTTACAACCAATTCTTCTTTCAGTTTTCCTGGCACCACAGCTTCTGTTTCAACAGGTTTGTTAGTCGTGAATGATATCATACCTTAAATATGTAGGTTTTAAAATTGTGCCTATTTACCAATATTTTGTAATTAGCAACGATTACACTATTTTATATTTGTATTTGTAAAATTTTAATTCAAAATGAAATTTTAAATTTGGTGCTACTGTATGATATAATGTACAATTGCACAAAATTAATATGGGAATGTGAAGATCTATAAATATAGACTTTTTGTTTGAACCATGCAAAATTATCTTAAGTCATTAGAATTGTAATACAAATTCAAATGAAATCACATGTTCAAATTAGCAGTTAACTAATTATTAAATTAACTAATTTGCTAACTGATAAATTAGGGAAACCAACTTTCTTTTTGTTAGTGAAATAGCATTAGTAGTCAAAGTACGGTTTTGGATGCCGGAAGTGAAAGAGCGACCCTTGAATAGCGTGGGAATTTTTTAATTACCGTGGGAATTTTTATTTTCCCTTCCACCTAGGGTTGGAAAAAAACCATGGTTTAAAAAAAACATTGGTTTTTTTAAATAAACCAAATAAACCAATGTGTTTTTTGTTTTGGGTTTTTTTATGCATAATTTTGATGGTTTTATCTTATGTAAGGTTTGTATTAGATTTTTAAAAGCAAAAATCACAACTGGAAACTGTTATATAGATACATGTGCTAACACATATTTTAAAATCCTTAATAAATTTCTTTAGATTCTTAAATTTCAAATTTTCTTTGATAACTGTAAACTGGTATAAAATTATTATTATTTCTTGAGTTTTACATAAACTCATCAATTAGAGAGTAAAAATGAAAAATAATCAAAAAACAGATGTTAGGGGTGAAGTGGTCTGGGGTGTAACTACCTGAGTATAGTATAAAAACTCTATCTAAAAAGTATATAAAAGAAAATAATAATTGAGCTCAAAAAAAAAAAAGCAGACAAACAAACAGAGGTAAACCAAATAACTATTGCATGATTAAGAGCCGGGAATAACAAGATTAACCTGAATGAGGATTACCAATTTATCCTATAATTTAGGAAGGTTTCGCTTTATTATTGTTTAATCTTAATTAAAAATACTATAAACTCTCCAGGTCAGTCAACGTATTAATATAGATGTTAATAATGAAATAGTACTCTATATATATATATAATATATATATCTCATACATTTTAAATGATAAATTATATATAGTATATAGTTTATTATTTAATTAAAATATATATATTAATTTACTACTAGGGCTTCGTGCAAGGGGGGCAGGGGCGGTGGCAGCTGCCCCCCCTAAATAGGATTACTCTTAGTAGAGCTACTCTGCGAATTTTTCTAGATCTCAAAAAACGTCCCATTCGGGTGGCCGTTTATAGTAATCTTTTCACGATTATATATATATATATATAATATATATATATAGTATAATAATATATATACTATATTATATATATATATATATGATTATTTACATATAATCATATATGATATTAGATATATATAGAGATTTATATAATATATATATTATATATTTATATGTATAATATATGGCGAAGGCTAGTTTGCAATCGTTCATTTTCTCACCATTCTCTGCCGATCAACGAGGTCTTCTCACTCATTTATATGCTCTTTTAATTATTTATATTATAAGAACGTGATTGTTAGCTATCTTTCCTGTTGCAAATTGGATATATAAAAATTCTAGATTTTGTGTTCTGTCGGATTCTCTTTTTTTCATTTAAGTGTTTAAGGTTCAAGTAGCATTGAAAAATTACCACTCCGTGACACCACTCTATAATTCAACACCTTCTCAGTGTAAAGTTATAGGTCCATTTCAACAGAAACAAGAAGCTTATATTGTTTCTATATACGTTTTACTTTATATATAAATATTAAAAAAATTGTGTTGTAAATTACTTCTTAAAAGTAAGAATTTCATTAAATAATCATTTA
The DNA here is from genome assembly GCA_015478945.1 of Trachelipus rathkii. Taxonomy (NCBI): domain Eukaryota; kingdom Metazoa; phylum Arthropoda; class Malacostraca; order Isopoda; family Trachelipodidae; genus Trachelipus; species Trachelipus rathkii. The sequence goes on along the minus strand of JABUQX010111978.1, from coordinate 13,422 downwards.
TTCTCAATATGAAGGTTAGCGTACTAATTTTGAAAAAACTATTTTTCATTACAAAAAACACAGAAATTATGGGTTTTCAACATAGTTTTCTATGTAATACTTTATAATTTTTTTCTAAATCTTTATGAATGCTAGTAAAATTATGTAGCCTATGACCATTATCTTGTGACAGAGATTTTATACAGTAGTATATGATACCATATATGTTAATATAATATAATATAATACTTATATTATAATATATATATATATATATATTTAATTAATATCATATAATTATATATATATAATAATATAATATATATATATATATAATTAATATATATATATATAATATATATGATATATATATATATATATATAATATATTGTTTGCAGTAAATTTGAAAAAAGAACTCGGATAAAATTTGAAATGGTAGCGTGAAAACGAAGAAGATATCAATAAGTCCAACTAGACTACACAAGAGGCAATCCCTCCTACTTCGCCTATTTCGCATGATGAAGAACCCACACCCAGCCCAGCACCTGACGAGTCAAGATATGGGTCGAGATTTCGGAGGCTAGCGTTTTAGTAGATGACAGTCACGAAAATGACATTGGTAGATACAGTTGGACATTCATCATATGATTTTGTACATGTAGGAAAATAAGAAACTACGCCACAGATTACTTAAGACCCTATAATTTTTTGGAAGATGTTACCCACTTAAAGAGGAAAATTCAATTACACTGGCAACAAAAAAAAAATTTTTTTGCGCAAGGATATTTTATCGAATTTATTTAATTTAATTCGGATGTGCTGATTTTCAGAAATGTAACAATTAGTTTCAAGATGACTCTAGTTTTGAAAGTTAACAGGGTGTTCCAGATTTACTCTATACAAATATCTTTTTTAATGTTTACAGTAACATCGTTTTATTTCTTTTTAAGGGGCTTACCTTTATTATATAACTTATTTTTTTCTACTTTCATAGAAAACACTACGGCTATTCACGAAGAGCCTGTAAAATAACCCTCAATGATTCTTGCTACATCTGTGGTGAAATATTGCCAGGAGAACCAAAGAAGAAATATTACTTAACTATAGATTAGGCAAAAGCATATCCTGCTACTTTGGAATAGAAATCTTGGAGACAAGATCAGTCATGGCCCCCATATGGTTCTGTTAAAACGTGTGTGAAAATCTACTCAGTGAAAAATGGACGAATAGAAAAGGTTTAAAAATTTGGTGTGCCTATGGTTGGCGGGAGGCAAAGAATCACCACAGTGACTGTTATTTTTGTTGCTAATGTGAAAAAGGTATCAATCGGTTATAAGAAACTGTTAAATTTTATGAGTATCCGGATCTTTAGGAATCAAGTCAAAAGGCGATCTTGTACCACACTCCGACGATGTCCCCATCCAAGTGTTCACTACACTTCCCAGACCTAGCATTGGTCTGATTGAGAAGATAAGATATCCAGGAAGTTGGTGTGCACACGCTGCAGATAGTTGGTATTGAATATGAAGAAAGTAGCTTCTACACAGCAACAGTTCCCCCAGGAAGAGATCAATGATTTAGTAACGAGAGTTAAGGTCTCTCCAAGCAAAGATTCTGAGCTTTTAGCATCTAGACTATAAGGAGAAAAGAACTGTCTCAAGGCGAATGTAAAATAACTTTTTTTTTCGGACAAGAGAGGTGTAACTTCTTCCATATTTCATTGAAGAAGAAACCTAGTATATCTGACAGGATACATTCCCTGACTTCCTACTCCAATGGGTATTACCCTAAATTACCAACCAGAAGATGGCGATTGTTTATGGATAGTTCAACTAGAAGCTTGAAGTGTGTTTTATTGATACAATGGGCAATAGTTATGCCATCGATTCCAATAGGTCCCTAAACAAAACTGAAAGGAATATGAAAATATAAGAATGCTCTTGCAGAAGCTTAGATAAGAATGAACACCAAGTGGTATCTATATGCGTTGATTTCAAAATGCGTCAACAAATCTTACTTGGGCATGCAAAAGCGGATATACTAAGTATCCTGTTTCATAGCTATTGTGGATAGTAGAGCGAGAGAGAGGGCCACTGGGAAACCAGTGTTGTATGGCCTGCTAAAGGGAAAATAGGATCTGTATGGTGCAATATATCGAAAATATCATTAATAAAATCCACTGGTTGACTAGGGAAAAATTATTTTCCACCACTCCACCATCAAACTAGGACTGATGAATCAATTTGTTAGGGCCCTGACAAAGATGGTGAATGTTTCAAAAATATATTTGCAGATTTTTCCAGGGTTGAGTATGGAGAAACTCAAAGGGCTGATCTTTAGCGGCCCGGGTCAAATTCGCCAAATCAGCAGGATGACAATTTCATGAAGAATTCCATGACTGTATAATATGGAAGCATCTGCCCTGGAAAGTTTATAGATCATTGGTTGCTACAGAACTTTTGGGCAACCATATATCTGCAACTATGTAGAACTCGACAGAAAATGCTTTTCAGACTTCAAAACTCTCTCCCTCTTATATGAGCATAAAAAGTTTCACTTTCGACAGTATACTTAGAATTATCGGTTTCCGGATAATCAGGTATGTTATTAGTGAGGAACAGAGGGAGGAGGGTTTCCATCTAAGATATCAAAGTTGATGGAAGAAAGAGTTTAGAACCAAGGAAGATGGATACATTCACATGATTGGCAAGGACTGTTGTTGGGGAGCCTTCAACGTGATTGTCCACATTTTGCACACAGAAGACAATCATCACATAGACAGCGATGGTATAATTGCATTAATTATGATTTCATTGTCATTGAATTGAATGTTGTTGATTCATATTTAGCATTTAATGTCACTTACTTAATAAACAGTATAGTTGATTTTATATATCTTTCGTAGTCTTTTTTTGTGAATACTATTACAACCTAACATAAATTGTTGTTATTAATGTATATTTTTGTGACCACCCTGTATCTCAACAAACTAGAGCCAATCTAGGGAAAACGTGAGGTCATATTCGCGAATCAGGCAACAAGTTACTATAAAATGGACCGTTCAAATGATTATGCCGCAAAAAATCTGTTGGCCAGTGTTAATGAATGGTGGAGGAATATTCACCTTAGCTGATCATATCCAGGGCGCCTAAAGGGAGCATTTTGCAAGTGTTTGATTATTATTTTTATTTTCACAAATAAAAGTTTGTTCAGAGGGTTTCCTAGGCTCTTTAACAATGAAGGCTGTCTAACTAATTATAAGATGTTCAGCGTTGGTAGATGTGGCATAAAAACTGGCGTTGAAGCTGCAGATTAGTTTACCTATCAGGACGTGGCCGGTAGACTCCAAATTAACCAGAAAATATATAAAAAATTAATATCCTCAATTAATTTATTCAGCTGTGGCATTTTCTTGGTACGAGCGATTGAGGAGGGTAGTGAGAGTGTTGCCAAGATTTGCGTCGCCTACGATAGATGCCGGAGATCAATTCTTGAAAAGAACATGTGTTAAACCATTAGTGGGAGAAATTATGCCACATACAGCGGTCAGTTTCAGATTCAGATAGAGATCATTTTCCTATATTGGTACTTACCATAAGGAAAGCATCGTTATAATAAGGTAAAGGAAGAGTGTGGGCGCGTATTGAGTCACAATACTAGCAGCTGAAACCGCATGATATTCTGCTAAAGGGAACAAGTATAACCATAGTGTTTTCGCTATTTGGAAGAAGATTAAGATTGAGCTCAAGAGAGGAATTTATTGGGCTTTGTAGAACTAAAGCGCTTGACGCAAAAAACCATTGGTAAAAGCCATTGACGATTTTGTCACGACTGAAGAACGTAGATCCCAAGAAATGCCTCGCCGTCCCTGGGCTGGTTTTGATGGCTGCCTACGTTGGCTTGGTACATAATGGAGGTGGACAATCTTGCCTTCTCTCATTGTCATCATCAGACATTGTTCTTTCATTGCTAGGGCTAATAAAACATTGTGTGTTATCAATACCTGATATAAGGTTCTTTTTACAACTTCGCTATATCATGGTGAGTACTATAAAGGACATTATTACGTTTTTTTCGAGAGTCGGTCTTTGCTAGAAGAAAATTAATGCCAAATCAATCCCAAGCTCTATGACAAGAATAGTGGTCTGAACAAAAACAATTGTTTCCTTTGGCTGATTTTAGCAGTTGTAACAAATGATGCAAAGCATTAGAAACTCCTTTCTCTTGAATGAAAAAATACATCTTTTCAGAAAAAGCGCTTGTCAGTTGCATTCAGCGGCATGTAAGTCGTCATCATCATGGCTATTAATATTGATCGGTTGATCTCGAAGTACTCTGCCCTGCTTAGATGCTGTTGTAAGAAATTATTAACTTGAATATACATTACTATATGTTTTGGATCCATGTAACAGCTAGATTTTTCATCAAAAACCTCGCAGCAACATTCAACATATTGTGGAAATAATTAGGAGCCATCGGAAAGATGAAAAAAAAGCACCGATGAAGTTGATTAAAGAGCTAATTTCAATCGCGCGAGCAACTAGGACTGATTCGTAGAAGTTTACCACGATTTGTATTGGTAGCAGCTGACACCGCAGCAACTTAATCCAGCAACAAATCCCAACGGACGTTCTGGAGAGGATCCTTAATAACTCTGTATCTACATTCTATAACTCTTCTTTGGAATTTTCACGGATATTTATCTATTCGGAAAAGTACACCATGCTATGTCATTTGATATACCGACATCCTGTTCCACATGCTACTCGATAAACAATCGATAGGAGTTAAAAGAAAAAGGAAAGCTTTCATTTTATATTTTTTTACCAAAAAAAAAATGGACTAAGAGCTATAGAACTTAGGTACAAACCATGTTGAAGGACAAGAAGAGATCACGTTGTAGTAGGTTGAGAAAGATTACATAAAAAAGATCTTGTTGCTCCCATAGTTTACTTAAAGGAGACTGCCTTCTTCCATCGACGAAGAAGGACCCTTGATGATTACTTTTTGACTCCGCTCACAGCAACATTGGCGACCACCAGATATCAGTAGAACAACATGCTGTCGTTCGATCCTGAGTACTCTGCATAGGGCAAGACCTGGCATTACGAAATTGGTACTATGAGGAACGAGCAGGTATAATACTGACTACTGTCTATGATGGTGTACACAGAAAAATTTGTTTTGACAATTATGATTATTTTATCAAACCGTAGTTGATAAATTTGCGTGAACCCAAGGAAATTTACTGTTTTTATTAATATTCAATTGTTGCAACTCTTCTATATTTCCTTTTATATTATTTATAGTATATTATTTAATTTTTTTTTAGCTGATATATATTAATATTAGAATAATTAAAATTAAATATATATATATTGCTACTAGTTTCTCCTAAAAATCATGTGTACCTAATAATTTATATAATATTTTTATCTATATATATTATTTTAAATAGTATTTATTATTATTTCCTATACTAGTTAGAAAATCATTAGTTACCCTATATATACTATATATAGATTATAATTATACTATATATATATAATATATTTATAATATAATATATATATGTATTATATATATAATTATATTATATTATATATATATATATATATATATACGTATATATATGTAGTAATTAGCTTATAATATATAATATATACATATAAACTAACCATGAGTTTCTTCGATATATTCTTATTAACCCATATAACACTATAAGGTTAAACACGTTCGTAAGATACTAAATCGACCTTTCATAATATTGATTCAAGATAGTTTGTATGTAATAAGTATGAGTATAGTATAGAATTATAGTATAACCTGCTCTTATAATATGTAAGACTGCCCTGCTCCTGTTGGAAAAGCTGGCGACGCCCATGTATATGTGCTAATTTATTATATATAGTAATGTGCTGATATACTACATATTTACTTAGTAATACTATTTCGTATTTTCCTCATGTCTGATTCCTCCAGAAAATTTAACTCTATAATAAATTTCTAGTGATATATACTTCTAACCTAAATTATATATAGTTATGTTACATTAATTATCATGTATTAATATATGAGTTATATTACCATATATTTTTTTATAATATTCTGATTTGTAGTAATATTCTTATTCTAAACTGGAGGCAAATATGCAAAAAAGGTAGGATGTTACTGTTGTCCGGAAATTTGATACTCTCGAGATGGAAATGAAAGAACTCAAGGATAAAGGTAATAAATAGTGGAAACTCCCTAAGCAATCCCTCAGCGGCCTTTTTTAGTCCCCTGAGGCCTGAACTTCTTATACGTTACGGTGTATATTTTGACATAAATACTGCCAATAAATTTATATATAACTATGAAAGAGTAATTATATGAGAGTGAGATGAGAGAGAAGAGGTGAGAGGAAGAAGAAGAAGAGAGGGAGGGAGAGCAGTTACCCGAGGTTAAGATTCCACTCGTAAAGATGGCCGAGAGATTTTTGATAAAAATTTAAAGTAGTAGTTACGACGAGAGAGAGAGGAAGAGAGATTTTCATCATTAAGAAAGTCCCGCAAAACTGGAGACCCACTGCAATCTCATTAAAAGAGTATTTTATATTTATCATAATTAAACTGTAAATATTACAACCTTGAATTTATGTCTGTTCCCAACACTTATTTCTAAATGCTGTGCCAATCCCGAATAGTTGATAAATACCTTTTCACGTTATCTCGGCATCTAATGAAGTTGCTGACAATATGGCTACATAATATTATATAATATCAATATACCTTCCATATAACATATTTCCTGTGAGGAAGAATCTGTGGAAACTCCTGTACATAGACTGATAGTTAAGTCGAGCTGCTGACAACGAGACGACTCATCCAATATTGAACTTCTATGACATATTCGGGTATATCGGCTTTCTTAATGAATTGTCCTACGAGAATGCGCAATCAACTCAGAGTGATACTCATTTTCATATAATGGTCATTATCTTGCATATGAAATAATCTCAGTCTCTGGAAAGAGGTTTACAGCGTCTGATATATTGGTAAAAATATACTGCACTTATAAGTTGTAGCTTCTGTTACTTGTTCTGATCAGTACCTCCTATGTTGCTTTCGCTAAATCATTGTCTGTCCTTATAGAAAGTGCTTGGGAATTAAGCTGTTCTTAGCTCTACTTATGTTCATCAGTTCCAGACTATAACAGCAGTTGCGACTTAAGTTGTGACAGGAATCATTGCCTTCTCCGACTATGGTGGAATGCTGTTGAGCCACACGACTATCCATCCGTAGCATGTTAGGCTTTCATATAATATCTTTGTGAATTATGTGGTCTGATCGATGCGGTATAAAATCCAACTGCCGCAGGCTACAAAAACAAAAGAATTTCATTGTTTTATTAATCAATTGAAATTAAATTTACAAATTAGTTATTATACATTAAAGATCAAAATGAGTAATATTTATATTATATATCTAAATTTATGATAAACTATAGGTAATATTAATATAATATAGGCTCATATAATTTATTATACTAATAATTTTTAATAACATAACAACAAAAATGAAAATGTGATAGCATTAATATGGTACGATCTCTCTTTACCGTTTAACCCATCTTCTTGCCAGAAATGGGAATAGCCACTCAAGTCACCAAGGTCAAGTAACTTCCATAAATTTTTATAATAATAGTTATATATATAATATCTCCGAGTACCATAGTATATATAATTGTGCGCCACCTTGACATGTGTAAATAACTAGTTCCCACATATTTTGCGCTGGGGATACTCGTCGATGTCGCACCCCTTCCTTTTGGAAGTAGTATGGAAGCTAAGGCTAAAGTCTTGTTATTAAAAGGACTTGTCGCGGTGTAATGGTGACTCCTTCTGGACACCACTGTAACGACCACATCTTTTCTCTCCCAGAACATGGGAGTTTCGCTGCGTGCGTGCACGATCGAGGATGAGCAACCACAATAAAATCTCTATGTTCTATAGGTATTTACAACGGGCAGGCTCCAAGCAGAACTTGACCTCTCCGCATTCCTCCAACCAAGCTACGTCGTCCCTCGTACACAGATATGAGGTGCTTGTTGCGATGAAAATTGGTGAATATTGAGAATCGAAGGTGGATCGACTCGCGTATGGTACTCTCCTCTTTCCTAGTCCAACCTCTGTTTATGTGGTATAGCTCCTTTGTGCTTCTTTTTCCTATTCCCCTCAATGTATCTCAATATATCCTCTCATATTTAAGTCCGCTTCATAGCGCCCCACTGAGGGAATTGCAGTTAAGGCAACAGCTCTTGTCAGGTGCCTGAGGTCTATTACTTTACTAATCTCCATTTTCAATTTTGTTCTTTTAATCACTTTGCCTTTTATTGATTTTATTACCATTACATTTTGAAATATTGCTTTCACTGAGATATTACTCTAAGGGGAAAAGTCTGACAACAATATAATAAAAGTTTCCTTTTTTAAATATATACAAATACTAATATATATATATAGCTACTTATTAACTTCTGATAATTTATAGCAAATTACGGTAAATAAATGGTGTTAACTTCATGATTAACAATCTGAAATAAGCGATATATTTATATGTAATGTAGCCGATACCATAAAATATTAAGAATTAGTATATTATACTATTAATGTTTAGATTTAGTGTTTAGTTCTAAATATATTAGTCCTATATTTTTTTATTAAATAATATTAAGTTACTCCAGTCAAAGATTATTATTTAGTATGCTATTAGTCAATATATAACATAACTATTAATATACACATACATATATTATATATTAATAAGTTATATATATGTCCGTGAGATTTGTGAGAATTAATTTTCTCTTTTTGGCCTGTATGTTACATACTATTAATGTTCAGCTATTTAACATATTGGACGAATTTTTACGGATAGTTATACAGAGTAGCCCGTATATATTATATATACTATAGAGGGGGCAGATATAGCTATATATGTATAGTATTAATATATAGTCATAGTATATTCTTCACAATATATAAAAATCAGGAAAATTTTTATGCCTTCAGTTACTCTTCAGTTGAAAAATTGAGAAAACCCATATCAACATGCTAAAGAAATACCGATTAACAAATGACTCTTATATTTAAATATATATTATGCATGTTTTTCTTTATTGAAGGTGTTTTAAATCATTTGTTTTATTTATGTGGTTATAAATCGTATAGTTGTTCAAACATTATGTTTAAAACAAAGGTTTAAACCACATCCCAACGGCCTACTATAACCACACCACGAAAACAACGAAGTTTTTTTCGAAACACTCAAAAATAAATAAATATAATCACAGCTCCCCATAAAGAATGTAACTCAAATAGATAATAAATTAATAATATAACAGTAAAAAAATAAATTAAAAGAATTAAACACTACACATAAATAAATAAGACTCACCAAGTAAATACAGATTAATAATAAAAAATAAATAAAATAAAAAATAATATAAGTAGAGTAAATTAAAAATAAATAAAAAAAAATAAAAATAAATAATAAATAAATAAAGAAAATATAGTAGGCCTAATATAGTGCCAATGAATAGGATATAATAAATTGTCCTATCGAATTATACCTGCGGTTATATCTAATAACCAGTTACCTAAGTAAATAATAAAACATGGCTCTCCATATTAAAAATGTGTTTGATACTATATATATATACTGACTGTCTATATTAATATTAGGTATAATATATATGGATAATATCCGTATAATAGTTCCCTCACATAATATCTGTATACCATCTCCCTCAGTATAGCGCTTCGCTCCTGCAGTTAGACCAGGCATCTTCCTCCTTCTGGCAGTCGAAAACCACTTGATCTCAGAACTAATCCAGAACCACTAATCTCGGCGCAAGGTTTTCAATGATGCCAGTCCTAGATTATTAACACTCAGGTAAGGTTCACCACTGGTTACAAGAGACTTAGCTCATTTTCCATTTGACTCAAAACTCTGCCCAGAGTTCTCTCAAAAGATGTGTTTCTAAGTCAACAGTAGCTCCAATAGCTGGTCCTGGACTCAGTCTAAAGCAAGAAAGAGGAAAGGCCGGGTTAGTCTAGCCCTGTCGGCCTTAGAATGTATATCGAATATCCGATCTTCACTATAAATAGAGATCATTTGAAATTGAAATATAATACATACACTTAGATCTCAAAGAGACGATATTGTGAAAATTTCTGAATGCAATACACACTTACCATTGCCATATTATAATTTGTAGTTATTAATTTCTTACCAAATAATTCGCCCACTTGAACAAAATTTTGCTATTTTGATTTGTAAATATGTCAAAATATAATTCTTTTTAAAGTCCTTGTTTAGACTGCGTGACTTTGCTCCTCTTCTCAATTCGTTCCTCTTCAAAATGATAAGGTGGTTCTTTACGTCAGATGTTGAACATTTCTTTCCTCCGGTTCTTATGTTATAACGTCCATTCTTTCCTCGACCCTTTCTCATTTTCGTTTATCATACATTCCTCCGCGAGAGTATTTTAATGCGACTTTCCCATTATAAGCAACGTCCAGATCATATATATAATATTATATATATATATATTATAATATATATTATTTATAAATATAAGTATAATATATATAGTATATATATCGTAGTCATAATAATTATACAAATAATTACCTGATATATATATCATTACTTATCTATATATATATATATACACTCGATATATATATATATTCTGATCCTTCTGATAATAATATAGATTAAATATACCTATTATATAAAACCCTCTCCTTAAATATGCCGTGCTTACCCGCACCGCCAACCTGCACGGTCACGCGTGGCCTGACTATCCTACTTACAGTTTAGGTACTTATCTAGTCGGTATAAAGAGTTGAACAATTCGTGAATGTGGGTGAACTAAACCTCGTCTACGACGAGGTTACGTCGCCGTGCACTCCTGGAGGGGGGCACCGCGCCCCCTAAATGTTCGTAGAAGGCTGAAATTTGAGAAAGTATTCGAAGTATGGATTTCAGAAGGAAGGTCGGATATCGGGTGCAGGAGGAGTATGCACGGACCGGTTGCTGGCTCCCGCCGTGACTAGAGTGCGTTAGGCTTTAGTAATAGTCCTTCTCGTGTTATGTGACTGGCAAATATTTGATGTCTTTAAATATACGTAATATGCGCCGAAACCCGTAGGATGCTCGTAATCCATGATTGGTTTCGAACGGAATCGTGAGGCGATGCTGCTGGAAACCCCCCGAGGGGGGTCCCCCGTAGAAATGCATGTAATGCACAAGAGAAGTAGAGAAAGGAGCTCGCTTTGGAGTCAAGAAGGAAGGATTTGGAGTCAAGAGGATATAGTTGCAAGTTGACAATAAGAGTACGGCACGTGCGTCCACCCGCGGTGCAGTGCTGAAGTTAACCGTAAAACACCACATAATTCGTCTTGGAGTCCCATACTACGTATTCAAAATATAGATGAGAGTCTGATATAAGGTGCGTAGAACTCGAATACTAGGGTTATAGTTCGTAAAGGAGTGTCTGGCGGAACCACATCAAAAAGGGGGTATCCCTGAAGAATATGCCACGGAGGCGCAAAACAGAAAAGATGAGGAAGAAGAAGGATGAAAGGACTGGCCGCGAAAGAGTCTGAGAAGGAGTCAGAGTAGTTATCGACATCGCTGACTGGAGTCCGGTGAAGGTGCTGAGTTTGTAAGACATCATTGCGATTTAACTATTTATGCTATCACTTAATACTGATAATATAATGTTGTTTCCATTTAATTTTATTTATATTTTTGTTCATTATTATTATGTTTTATTGTATTAAATTACATTAACCTTCCCCGATTTTGTTTTAAAAAAAATTAATCAAACATCATTAATCTGTTAAAATCCCTTATTATCGCATCTTTCATGTGTAGGTATTAACTCGATTAAAACAGTTTGCGTTTTTGATTATGACCCATATAGCCTCTACGCCTAAAATCAGTCAGAAATGTCAAAACCATCAACCCTACCTTCCCCACCGCGCTCACGGGTGGCATCCCCATATGATCTAATTGAATCTGGATTTATCTAATATATGTTCTTATGTCATATTTTTTTACTGTGAAAGTTGCTTATATATTTACATTTACCCTAACGCGAGTAAATCCAGTAAATCAATATCCAAAGAGCACCCATCCTACCCTTTCCAGATACAGTTTATGATCTATTGATCTACTGATCTATTGATCTAATGATTCAAGTCATATTTTTTATCAAAAATTTCTTTTTTTTGGTGACCCTAAAGCAGTAAATCAGAAAGATAAAGCAGTCAAACTACCCTCCGCACCACCCTCCTACCCATCCTTAATCTTTTGATTTATCTATTGATCTATTGACTCGAGTCATATTTTTCTTACGAAAAGAATATGTGTAGCAATACCCTTAGAAGCAGAATAAAATCAGCTAATCAGTAAATCAAACACCCTACCCAGTACCCTCATACCCCTCCTGGGATTTATGACCTTGCTGAATTGTTTCTATGTCACATATCGGAGTATTCATTTAGATACACACAACATAAATAGTTCTATAGGTTACACTTGATCAGAGCGACCTCTGCAATCGTATCACACAAGTCTTTCACTTTAAATAAAGCCAGTATAGTCATCACCAGACAAACTCAACGAAAAATATAACGTTAATATATCTATACATATCAATAGTAATTTTACATTAACATATGGTAATACTCAACAAAAATTTATCAGTTAACCCTGTCGTAATTATCATACTGCATCAAACGAATAATGCTAACGAAACATAAAGTTTTCACATTAATAAAGCTTACTAGGCATCATCTGAACTAAGAATATATGTACAAAGCGACAAACCTAACACACGTCAAGCAAGACTAAACTTCTATAACATTCACAAAATTCCATGCTTAACAACAGTAAAAGTAACTAATAATATACAAAACTATAACTTATTTCCCACTTGTCGAGGCAATATCTCTAAACATATGTCAATGATTAATTTTACATTAACAACGGATTAAATATTTTAAGATAAATATTTATTCATAACCTTGTCTAATAATAATCATACAGACCAATGAATTTATGCTAACGTTTAACGCGACAAAGTTTTCACATAATAAAGCTAACATAGCATCAAATGAACTAAAAATATAATTTACAACGACAAAACCTAACACACCTTAAGTACGATAAACTGTTACATTTAAACAGAAGTCTCCACCCTCAATAACAGGTTAATAGTAACTAACATTGCATAACAAAAAAACTTGGATTTATTCAGTAAATCAGTTAAATCAAACAGCCATCCATACCCTCCTACTCACCCACCCTACCAGGATCTAGTGATCTATTGATTCAGGTCATCAATTTGAGTATCATTTCGGATAACATAGCATAAAAATAAGTGTT
>JABUQX010111977.1:35000-52280 GCA_015478945.1 Trachelipus rathkii | reverse complement strand
TTGTGAAGAAGGAGATGTTGAATATGTTGTTGGATGTTAAATCAGTGAGGGGGATTAGGAATGGGATTATCGATCATTATGTTGTTCTATGTAAAATAAGTTAGTGGGTGCTTGGATGCGAGAGGAAGTGCATACGGAAGAGTGGGTAGAATTAAGGAGTGAGAAGTTAACTGAACAACGGTAATAAGGAAGTATTTAGAGCACTCGCAAGGAAATGCAGTTGAATGTGAACCAGTTGAAAAAAACGAACAAAATCTGCGGACAATGAAGGAAGCAATTGTTATTAGTGCAAAAGAAGTATGTGGATGTGACAAAGTGTTTAGGAAGTAAGAATGTTAACAGTGGATGGTGGAATGAAGAGGTGATCAGCGGGTTAAAAGTAAAAAGAAGCGTTGTTGAATGTTTACTAAAGGCTAATGATGAAGTTCAAAATAAAGATAGGTTGGAAGTAGTATAAGGGCAAAAAAGGAAGACTAAAAGATGCATACATAGGAAAAAAAAAGAGGTTAAATGAACAGTTTTGAAGGAGTATGAGTGGGGACTTACAAGGGACTAGGAAGCTCTCTGGAAGGAAGCGCGAAAGGTTAAAAATGAGAATAAGGGGAATCTGCTTAGAATAATGAATAGGGATGGTGCTTTATTAACTGATAGAAGCGTATGTGATGAGAGTGTGGGAAGACTTCGAAAATCTGTATAATATAAACAGTTAATGAAGAAGTGATAGTGAAGGTGTGTGGGTTTCATGGTGCAGATGGAAAATATTTTGGGGATGGGGTCATTAGCAAGGAGGAGGTAATGGGTAAGGAGTGAGAAAGTTGAGAATGGTAAATCTGGCAGGTATATATGAAATTACTGGTGAAATGATCAAGAACGGAGGCGAGATGGTGACTGAGTGGATTTTAAAGTTGTGTAACAAAGCGTTTATGGAGGGTATAGTTCCGAGGGATTTGGAGGAGAGCAGTAATAGTACCCTTATATAAGGGTAAGGGAGATATGGGAAACTGTAGGAATTATTGGGGAATTAGTTTATTGAGTGTTGTAGGAAGATAAATGCTGGTATTTTTAGTTCGAAGAGTGCATCGAAGACTGAAGGACTGAAATGGGGAAGCAACAAGGTGCGTTAGGAGTAGTAGAGGGTGTGTGGGATCAAATTCTTTTACATGGGAAGAATTTGAGCTGGGAAAATGAGGTAGAGAAGAATAAATTGTATTTAGCGTTTTATGGATTTGCAACAGGGATTGATTAGGATTAATAGGGTAAGCTCTATTGGCAGGTGAGTAATGCATGCGTGTTGGGTTGCGTAGGCTTCTGAATGGAATCAAAGGTATGTATGACGATGTGAAGCGTGTGTTAAAACTATAAATGGTGTCAAATGATTGGTTTAATATTAATAGCGAGTGAGGCAGGGATGTGTTATGTCCCCTGGTTATTCAAGTTGTTTATGGATGGGGTATGAATAAAATTAGAGATGGGGCTGGCAGGAAATGGTGTTAGAATGATGGAAGAATGGAGCTTATCTCTCACTTGATCGCCATGCTTTTCCCCTCCTATTCCAGTATTCCCGTCCTGTTTAAGTGACTCAGTCACCTTGGATGAATTTTACTAACCCCCGCTCCCACACAATCCCTGGTCTATAATAACAGTGTAAGATAGGCGTGTTCTCACCCCACGGTGCTTCCACTGCACTCTTATCCTACGAATTTCAATCGCGTTTGGCACTGGGTGCCTTATGGGCGTCAGACCTGCGCTCGGCCAAGCTACAAGGCGCTCTACACTCCCAGATCACTCCTAAGATCGCGCGTCCTGAGCAGTATTCTATGCAGTCGTCGATCCCTCCCTCGATTCCTAACCGTCTACACCTCTCACTCGACCGCTCCGGTCCATCCCGACTCGCTGGAGTTCTTCGAATCGGCCCTCCTCCTTTCATAAGAGGAGATCAGAGAATCGAGGCTTGATGCCTGGCACTGTTACTCCCGATCCGACTAACAAAGGCCGGTCGTGACGTATCGATCGGGTCACTATGTGTCGATGCGTTTCTTTCTCATCATCGAGCTATTCCGACACCGGTCGCCACACCATCTCACCTCCTTATTTCCTCGTTCTCCGTTGTATCTAGCGACTGATATCGGCACCCTCACTCCTCGTCCCTCTGCCACTGTGCTTTCGGTGTTGCTTGATCCTCTACCCCACTAACGCACAGTCATTCGCGCGTACATACGTTACGCCGCTATCGACATACTCCGATCTAGCGTGAATCTGCCCGACACAGACCCCTCCAAGTTGGTATTACCTTCCGTAGCATGCAGATTCCCCGACGCATCCTTTGCAGAGATGAGTCTCCATGCCGAGTGTCAACTGCACCTTCGTCGAGGTGCCCTTGCAGCAGACGTGACGGTGTCGCCCACGGCGCGTGCACATCGACGGGACTCGTCTCCTACCTCAGGCTAATATTGCGGTATGCTAGACAGTTCTATGCTGTTTTGTGTGCGTGAAATCCATTGAGCAGACTTCAGTTCTATTCGAGGTACAGTGGCCGTACCGTGCTGCGTTTAGAGAGACATTACTGTGAGCGCAAGGTGCTGGTGTTTCGAATACTGGAGGAGTCATTATCTGTAGAGGTTCCTTACGAGATATAGACATACGTCCTTCATTTGCAAATACTAGCACGTAAGTTATGGTTGCAACAGTTGAGGATCAATCCTCGGTGGTTGAAGTTTATGTTAGATGGTTAGCACTGGACATTCGATTGTTATGGCGAGAATTTCAACCACATATTGTCGAGGACATTTATGTTGGATGAAATCTCCAGGCAGGAACGGATTGATTTGCAGAGTGCTATAAGGAAAGTTTGTGAAATGGGCGATGGAAGGTTGGCTGGTGCATATTAAATTCGTTTGGTGGTGTACAAGAGGGTCCGCTATATACCATGACACGGTAGTGGACTGATGCGTCTGGGGTGTTGAACCTGACTGTTAAATGCTAAGTTATAGTAGTGATACTATGGGGTCTGAAATAGAGGATATAGATCTAAAGCTCTCAAACAGTGTTCAGATGGAACAATCTAAGACGTGTTAGGTGTGAAAAGAATTGATAAAAGAGGAATGAACGTTAAGAGAGTTATGTGAGTGAAAGGGGTAAATGAGAAATTAAATGAAAGTACGTTGAGATGCGTTGGTCATATGGAAAGGATGATTGACAGTCGTTGGTTAATGGCGGATGTATAGTGGTTGAGTCGTGTTGGCGAATCGGACCAGCTGGGAGACGAAAGAAAAAGTGGTTTGAGTCAGTGAACGAATGTCTGAAGAGAGAAATGTGAGTGGCAGAGGAGAGAATAAAGGTGCATAATAGGAGTGAAGGAGGGGTTTTGTGAGTGGTATGCGTGGTGCAGAACCCACTGGCGGCAGAGGATGAAAACCCCACACTTCGAATATGCCCAATAAGTGAGGTCCGTCGCGGTGCCCGGGATACGCTCTAGGTGGATTTATGACGACGCAGCGAGTTCTACTAATAGGTATAGAGCGGGCGGTAAGGCTGGGCTTCATTTTCACTTGTCCTATTCTTCTACTACTTTTCTTTTCCGATGCATGATACGCGACACGCACCTTACCCCAGTCTTGGGGAGGAAGAAGGGAGAATTGATAACATATATATATATATATATATATATATATATATATAATTAATATAGATTATATATATATAGATATATATATGCTATATATATAATTAGTATAATATGATTATAATATATATAGATACAGAGGTGTGGGCACGATCGTTACTTCCGTTACTAAACGGAATACTTGTTTTTTCATAAACGGAGTAGACGGACTCGTTCCTTTTTCTTTCATGTAACGCTCCGAATAAGTTCCGTTATTTTTTTTCTCCCGTTACTTTTTAGTCCGTTACATTTTGTTCGACTTTATTTGAATGTGATAGCAATTGACCACCCGACAAGCTAAACAAATTAATTTTATAATATATATATATATATATATATATATAAGTATATAGTATAAAAATATATATACTATATATTATATATATATATAGTATATATACTTATAGTAATATACTATATATATATATATATTATATTAGTATATTATATATATGTGATATATATATATATATATATATATATATATATATAATATATATATATTTATATATATAATATATATATATATATATATATATATATAACACTTATATATTACAGTTTTTTCCACCACTCCCGGCAGAAGCCCTATTCAGGAGGGGGTGTTGCACGCCTCAAAAGTTCACACACAACTAACGCAAATTACGCACATGAGCACACACGCAGGCTTTGAAGTGGGGGAGATTAAATTCAGCAGGGAACACAGAAGATGGAAGAGAATTCCACCAAACAGAGGTGGTGGGAAAAGAAGGTAAAGCACCGCAGCAACTAGCCTGGAGTTACCATACATCAAATACAAACTCATGGTGCAAGGACACAGCACCCCTATTTTGCTACGAGGGCGGACGTAAAGGTGGAGGTATGCGAGTGATAAGCTCCCTCGAGCACCTGCCGCTGCGTTACCTATAGAAAAGAGATAAAGACCAAACATCGCGCCAGCAAAGAGTAGAGGGTTCAAGTGAACTTGAAAAGTTACATAAGCAGTTTTTAAGCCTTTTGGCCTTTGACCTCGACCCTATCTAAAAAGCCGGTGAAACCAGAGCTCCCCCAGGATATGAGAGCAGTTACTCCATACAAGGGCGGATAAGGCCCTTGTATATAGCTGGAGCAACTGGGAAGAGAAAAAAATGTCTCGCAGTCTAAAACAGAACTCCCCGTTTCTTTGAGGCCGCCCAGCAACCGTTGTGATGTGTGGTTTTCAAGACATTTTTTGTTTATGTTTAGGCCAAAGGATGTTCATACTGTCAACAGGAGAGACGAGAGAACCGTCGGAAAGGGTATATTAAAGTTAAAGGTGTCTAGAGAGGAGAGTTTGTGAGAAGTTGAGTTGTTAAAGGAATTGAATTTCACAAGGATTGAGACGACCCCACCCTCGGGTAAATTCTATCAGATCAGCGAGAATAGAATCGGGAAAAGTTTAAGATCAGACGTAGTTGTAGATGCAAAATAAGGAGCAGATTTGAAATGTTGTAGAATAAATGAAGGGTCGAGTCATAGGCATATGAGTGGATAGAGGAGATGTGCAGGTGAGGAAGATCATAATGAAAAGTAGGAATAAAGTAGGGAATAAGACAGAACCCGAGAAACCACCACTATGGATAGGAAAGGAAAAAGAAGTGGCCATCACCAGCAACAGCCTCTTATGAACGATTTGAAATAAATCTAGACAAAGGCAAAGCAAGAAAGAAGGAAACCCAAAGGAGGGGAGCTTGAGAGCCCATTGACGGGTGCTATTACCGGTCAAAGCTTGGTATGTCATAAGCGCCACCAAGCAAAGTCTCCCGTAGTTCCTAAGGGCGGGGAAAACCATAAATCAGTAGATAAGAAAGTATATCGCCCAGTAGATCTCAAGCTCCAAAAGCCGTACTGGCGATCAGAAAGAAGTGAATGAGATCCCAGATGATCTAAGAAATGAGAGTGAGAAGGGTTTCAAAGATCTAGATAGAATATAAGTAAGAAGCTATATAGGACGAAGTTGTCAGGATCTGAGCGGCATTCCTTTTCTGGAATAGGTTGGACATGTGCGTGGTTCCAACACTGAGGGAAAGAGTCGTTTGTATTAAAGCACATAGAGAATATAGTTGATAACAAGGGCGGCGATAGCACGAAGCACAACTCCCTCAAAAAACTCCGGGACGAATTGCCATCCAACCGGCCCGGAAAACCATAAATCAGTAAGATAGGAAAGTATATCGCCAGTCCATGCACCCGATCAAATGTAATCACAGGCAAAGCCATAGGACACCTGAGAGAAGAGGTAGGAGGAAGAGGAATGCCAGAATCGTCCAGGGTTGAGTTAGAGGAAAATAGGAGACCAAAGAGATTGGCCTTTTCAGTTGGAGAATTAGCACCAGAACCATGAGATCGAATAGAGGAGGAAAAGACAGATTTACAGAAGTTGTTTGAGATGTATTTGGCAAGAGGCCAAAAAGATTTTTCAGTAGGGAACCTAGGAGGTTAGCACACTTTCGTTTGTTAAAAGCTCGCTTTGCTCGTCGAAGAGTATCCCCTCAACGATTGCTAGCTAAATGAAAATTAGCACTAGTGATGGGAGAACGAGAATTTTTCCCCTCCCGATACGCACTGTCTCTGGCCTGAATGGCCAGAAAACAAGCACGATCGAACCATGGATTATGAGGAGAGGAAGATTTAGTCGAAGAAGGAATGAACCTGCTCATCCCATTCAACGATTACAGTCCTCACCTTATTGATAAAAAATTGAGGCCTCTTCAGAGACAAAGCAGTCACTCCGAGATATTAGTTAGCATAAGAAGCAACGCAAAGCCTCTAATCAGCCGGATTAATGCAGCGGAAGATACAGTCAAGACAGGGCAGAACCGTTGGAGAGAAAAAGCATGTTAATAATTAAGAGAGTATAAGTGCATGCGTTCAGAGGTTTACCAATATAAGGGAGCGAAAGGTGGGCCATGGTCAAGTTACATCATTATAGAGAGAAGGACTGTGATGACGTGAAACATAGGTCAGTTGTGGTTCAAGATATTGGTTGGACGATACCGGAATGTGTGTGCGGTTCTTTAATTAGGTTTCTCCAGATCGTTGAGAATGCTGAATGATTCGGCCTCCTCCCCACCTAAATGAGTATGAGAGGACCCAACCATTCAGTGTTGTTTACATTGAAATCCCCTATAGAGGACCTCAGTATTTGGATGAGAATATATAACAGTTCTCGGTGAGAAGTATGGTAGATATCAAAAAAAGGGGCGTGAAATCTGGATTCTGTTATAGGAGTAAATCTAGCTGTGCGTAAGCCTACAAGTATTTTTTGTAGTGAGGAAGAAATTGATTTTAGGCACTAGACATCGAAGTTAGTAGATTTTCTGAATGATTTCTCGAGACGTGTACAGGAGTGTTTTAATCATATATTTATATATATATATATATATATATATATATTATATATATATATTATATATATATATATATATATATACCCTAGCCTATATATATACTTATTATATATATATATATATATATATATATATATTAAAATATATATATAATATATATATATTATATATATATAATATAAATATATATATATATATAGATATAAAATATATTATATAGATAATATATATATATATATATATATATATAGTATTATATATATATAACTATATATATATATTAAGGAATAAGGGAATTTGCATAGAATAATGAATAGGGATTGGTGCTTGTCGTAATTGATGAGATGAATGTAACTAAAGTGTGGTGGTGGAAACACTTCGAAATCTACATAACATTGGCAGTAATATAAAGAGGTGATAGTGAATGTGTGATGGTTTTGAAGGTGCAAGGTATAGGTATTTTGGGCATGAGTCTTTAGTAAGGAGGAGGTAATGTGTAGAGCGAGAAGTTGAGAATGATAAATCAGCAGGTATAGATGAAATTACCGTGAAATGATCAAGAGCGGAGGGAGATGGTGATTGATTGGATGTGGAAGTTGTGTAACAAAGTGTTTACGGGGAGCATAGTTCGAAGGATTGGAGGAGAGCAGTAATAGTACCCTTTATATAAGGGTAAATGAGATGAGGTAACTGTAGCAATTATAGGGAAATTAGTTTATTAAGTGAGTAGGGAAGATATATACTGATATTTTGGTAAGAATGCGTTCGAGTGACTGAAGGACTTATTGTGAAGAACAAGTTGGCTTTAGAAGTGGTAGAGGGATGTTTGAATCAAATCTTTACATTGAAAAAATGATTGAGAAAATGAGTGGGAAGAAGAATAATTGATTTAGTTTTTTTTTTTGTATTTTGCAAACAGGCGTATGAAATGATTTAATACGGAAGCTCTATGGCATGTGTTATCGATATAATGTGTTGCGTGCGTAAGCTTCTAATGAATCAAAAGTATATTATGGACGAAAGGCGTGTGTAAGAATATATGGAGTTGAAAGGGATTGTTTTAATATTAATAGCGGGGGAGGCAGGGATGGTGCTATGTCTTCTTGGGTTATTCAATTTGTATATGGATGGGGTTATGAAAGAATTAGAGGTGGATGGCGTAGAATCAGGGTTGTGGAGTTGTTTCAAAAATTTTCCGACTCCGACTCTACCCTCTTCAAAACCGACTCCGACTCGACTCCGACTCCGACGCTGAACTCCACTCCTTCAAAAATTTACCGATCCCTGACTCCGCGACTCGACTCCTGACTCCCACAATCTCGGTTAAAATGATGGAGAATGAAAGAGAGTGGAGGAGCCTATTATATGCGGATGATTTGGTTTGTGTTGGCGAATCTGAGAGAGATTGAGGGATTGGTAGAGAGATTTGGGGCAGGGGGTGTAAAAGGAGATGTTTTTTGAAGTAAACGTAGATAAGAGTAAGTTATGGTTGTGAAAGTGAGGACAGTCTCGGTGTGAAGTTATGTTTAGATGGTGAGCAGCTTGGAATTAAGGTCTGGGTTTAAAAATATTTGGTATTACATGTTGGGATGAAAAGGAAACGAATGATGCAGAGTGTAAGTAGGAAAGTGTTGAATGGCAGGAAGGTGGCTGGTGCAATTATATCGTGGGTGGATGTGAAAGGACTAAGTCTTGAATGCGCTAGGGTCTTACATGAGGGATTGCTCTTAATAATATGATATGTTGAAAATTTTAATAAACACAACCAAATAATGCCTAAGACCGTTAATTAAATGTCATATTGAAAAGCTAAAAGTAACGGAGTGACGGAGTAAGCGGCACTTCGTTACTTTTCCTTTCAAAGAAACGGAATAACGATAACGCAACTACTTTTTCAGTAACGGAGTAACGATAACGGAACTACTTTTGAGTAACGATGCCCACCTCTATGTATATATATATATATATATATATATATATTATACTATATATATATATACTATATATTATACTATATATATTTATATATATATATAATATATATATATATATATATAGTATATATAATATATATATATATATATATATATATATATATATATATATATTGCAAGTGCTAGTACCAGCAGCTAACTATACAAAATTCAAGAGCAGTGTTGACTATGTGACTGAGTTCACTATAACTTCGGAAGGCGATTGAAACTCCAAAGGACAGATACACAATTTATAGAGGTTGCTCATCATTAGGGAAGGCACACACCTTTTTGGATCTGTCCTTGTCACAGCTGGATCAGTCCGAAGTCAAAATAAGAGACTTAAAACTCCAGCTAAAAATAAATGGGAATAAAAACTGTTAGCCTGGGATGTATATAACTGCAATGTGGTACATCCTGGTGAAAAAATACTAGTACATTCTACCCATGATATTCCCAATTGCGCTATATTATGCAGTCATATAGTACCGTACTCTGACTGATTCCAGCTGTGACAAGGACAAGAGCAAAAAGGTGTGTGCCTTCCCTAATGGATGAGCCAACCTCTATACAATTGTGTATCTGTCCTTGGAGTTTCAAATCGCTTCCCGAAGTTATAGTGAAACTCAGGTCACCATAAGTCAACACTGCTCTTGAATTTGTATAGTTAGCTGCTGGTTTACTAGCACTTGCAGTATATATATATATATTATATATTATATATATATATATATATATATATATATATATTATATATATATATATATATATATATATATATATATATATATATATATATATATATATATATTAATATATATATTATATATATTATATAACTATATATATAGAGGAGGTGGCACCATTACACAAAAAAAGTATATACGTTCTCGTTACTCCGCTTCTCAGAAAAAGTAGTTGCGTTATCGTTATTCCCTTTCTTTGAAAGGAAAAGTAACGAAGTGCCGCTACTCCGTCACTCCGTTACTTTTAGCTTTTCAATATGACATTAATTACGGTATCTTAGGCAATATATTGGGTTTGTGTTTATTAAATTTTCAACATTATCATTATTATTAAAAGAGTACCCTCATTGTAAGACCTTAGCGCACCCAAGACTTAGTCCCTTTGCATCCTCCAAGATTATAATGCACCAGCCACTTCCTGCCATTCACAACTTTCCTTACTACACTCTGCATCATTCGTTTCCTTTTCATCCAACATGTATACAAATATTTAAACCAGACACTTGTTCCAAGCTGCTCACCATCTATTCATAACTTCACACCGAGGAACGTGTCCTCACTTGCAACCATAACCTTACTCTTATCTACGTTTACTTCAAACATCTCCTTTTACCACACCCTGCAAATCTCTCTACCAATCCTCTCAATCTCTCTCAGATTCGCCACACAAAACAAATCATCCGCATATAATAGGCATCCTCCACTCTCTTCCATTCTCCAGTCATTTTAACCGAGAGTTGTGGAGTCGGAGTCGAGTCGGAGTAGGGGAGTCGGTAATTTTGAAGAGAGTGGTCAGAGTCGGGTCGGATCCGGAGTTCGGATGTCTGTTAATTATTGAAGAGGTAGAGTCGGAGTCTAGGAAAATTTGAACGACTCCACCAACCCTGATTCTAACACCATCCACTGCTAATTTTTTCATAACCCCCATCCATATACAAATTGAATAACAAGAAGACATAGCACATCCCTGCCTCCCACTCCGCCTAATAAATTAAGCATCACTTTCAAACTCCATATGATTCTTACACACGCTTTTCGTCATATATACTTTGATTCCATTTAGAGCTTACCACCAACACCATATATCAATAACACATGCCATAGAGCTTCCGTATAAATCATTTCATACGTGTTTGCAATACAAAAAAAAAAAACTTAAATTCAATTTATTCTTCTCCTCCCTCATTTTCTCAATCATTTTTTTTCAATGTGTGGAAAGATTTGATTCACACATCTCTACCACTTCTAAGCCAAACTGTCTTCACAATAATTCCTGCAGTCACTTCGACGCATTCTTTCGAACCGGAAATATAAAGTATATATCTTCCCCTACTACACTTAATAAACTTAATTTCCCTATAATTTGCCTACAGTTACCCCCATCTCATTTTACCCCCTTATATAAGGTACTATTACTGCTCTCCTCCAATCCTTCGGAACTATGCTCTCCATAAACATTTGGTTACAAACTTTCCAAATCCAATCAATCACCATCTCCCCTCCGCTCTTGATCATTTCACCGGTAATTTTATCTATACCTGCTGATTTATCATTCTTCAACTTCTCGCTCTACACATTACCTTCCTCCTTACTAAAGACTTCATGCCCAAAATACCTATTCCTTGCACCATCAAAAACCACACACATTCACTATTCACCTCTTTATTACTGCCAATGTTATGAAGATTTTCGAAGTGTCCCGCCCAACACTTCTAGTTACATTCATCTCATCAGTTACGAAAGCCCCATCCCTATTTCATTATTCTATGAAAATTCCCCTTATTCCTTATTATTATATATATAATATATATATATAATATATATATATATATAGTATATAATATATATATATATATATATATATATATATATATATATATATATATATATAATATATATTATATTATTAATATTATATATATATTTATATATATATATATATATATATATATATATATATATATATATTATATATATAATTATATATATATATATATATATATATATATAATATATATATATATATTATATTAATATTATATATATAAAACACTCCTGTAAACAACGTCCGAGAATCTCGAATCTCCTACTTCGATGTTCTGTGGCCTAAAAAAATATTTCTTCCTTCTACTACAATTATCTTCTGCTTCTGCTACTGTTCTCCTAACAAGAACAGATTTTCATGCCTTGTCAGTTACTTACTTACTTCTCACGAGACGGTTATATATTCTCATCCAAATACTGAGGTTCCCTATAGGGGATTTCAATGTAAACAACACTGAATGGTTGGGGTCCTCTCATACTGATTTTAGGTGGGGAGGAGGCCGAATCATTTAGCATCTCAAACGATCTGGAGGAAAACTAATTAAAGAAACCCACACACATCCGGATTCGTCCCAAACATCTTGAAAAACACACTTGACTGTTCACCCACTAGTCCTTTTCTCTCATAAAATACACCACTTTCGTCCTATTGGTAATCTGACCACAACCTTATATCTCTTAATTTTAATACTTTCTCTCCAACAGCTCCATCCTGCCCTACAAGTTTTATTTTCTGGGCCACTTTTGATCGGGCAGAGTTGGGGGCTTGCGTTGCTTTCTACGCTAACTATAATTGGAATGACTGCTTTGTCTCTCGTGACGCTTCAGCTTCTGCCGATAAGTGGGAGCTGTAATTCGTTGATGAGGAGCAGGTTCATTCCTTCTTTCGAACTAATCTTATTCTCTCCTCATAATCCATGTTCGATCGTGCTTTTTCTCTGGCCATTCAGCTAGAGACAGTGCGTTATAGGAATTGGAAAAAATACTCGTTCTCCTATCAGTCTTGTAATTTTCATTCAGCTAGAAATCGTTGCAGGGGATACTTTTCGACGAGCAAAGCGGGGGCTTTCATTAAAACGGAAAAGTTTTGCGCTTACCTCCTGGTTCTCTTACTGACAAAATCCTTTTCTGGCCCTCTTTTGCCAAAAACATCTCTAAAACTTCTGTAAATCTGTCTTCTTCCTCTTATTCGATCTGATGTTCTGTTGCTAATTCTCAACTGAAAAGGCCAATCTCTTCGGCCTCCTATTTTCTCTAACTCAACCCGGACGGATTCTGGCATTCCTCCCTCCTCCTTTTTTCTCCTTCAAGTGACTTATGCCTTAGCCTGTGTATGCATTGGTCAGGTGTGTGGGCTTCTGAAATTCTATGAGTTTTAGGAAGGCGGGTGGGTGGATGCCATTCCTCCCCGAGTTTTGAGGGAGTTTGCTTCCGTGCTATCCCCGCCCCTGGTTCAACTATTTTCTCTATGTCTTAATACAAACACTTTCCCTCAGTGTTGAAGCACGCAACATGTCCAACCTATCCGAAAAAAGGGAAGCCGCTCTGATCTTTCAACTATCACCCTATAGCTCTCGCTTGTATTTTGTCATTGAGATTTGAAACCATTCTAAACTCTCATTTCTTAGATCATCCGGTATCCCATTCACCTCTTGTTTCCGATCATCAATACGGCTTTCGGCGCTTTGGATCTCTGGCGATATTACTTCTTATCTTTACTGATTTATGGTTTTCCGCCCTTAGGGAACTACGGGAGATTTGCTTGGTGGCGCTTGACATACCCAAAGCTTTAGACCGGTATAGCACCCGTCAATGCTCTCCCAAAGGCTCCCCTTCCTTTGGTTCCTCCTTCTCTTTGCTTAATTATGTCTAGTTTTTTTCAAATCGCTCATATTCGGCTGTTGTGTTGATGGGGCGACTTCTTTTTCCTTCTCTGTTAGTAATGTGTTCCTCATGGATCTGTCTTACTTCTTACGTTTTATCGACTTTATTAATTGAGTGATTCAACACCTGCTCATCTTAACTCTATTCACTCATATGCTATGACTCGACCCTTCATTTCTTCAACTCATTTCAATTCGCCTCCTTCTTTTTACTTCTAGAATTGCCTCTCGGTGCTTAATCTTTCCGATTCTATTCTCGCTGATCTGTATAGAATATTCCGGGTGGGGTCGTCTGAACCTGTGAAATTTCAATTCTTTAAAAAAACTCAACTTCTACAAAATCTCCCTCTCTAAGACACCTTCTAAATTTACTCTATCTCTTTCGACGGTGCTCTCCTCTCTCTCTTCAAATATGAACATCCTTGGACTGTAAATGTCGTGGATAATCTCTCACACAACGATTTCTAGTTCAGCCTCAAAGAAAACTGGGAGTTCTGTTTAGATTGAGAGAAGTTTTATCTTCATCCAGTTGCTACAACAAACTACAAAGGCCTTATTCCGGGCCCTTGTATGGAGTTACTGCTCTCATATTCTGGGGGAGCTCTGGTTTCCCGCTTTTGAGATAGTGGTCGCATTCAAAGCCAAAAGGCTTAAAAATGTTATGTACTTTTCAGTTTCACTTGACCCTCTTATCTTTGCGGCGCGAGTTGGTTCTTTATCTCTTTTCTATAAGATACTGTAGAGGCAAAGCTCAAGAGAACTGATCACTCCCGGACATCCAACTTTACGTCGCCCTCGTAGCAATAGGGGTGCTGTGTCTGCACATGAGTTTTGTGTTGATATTGGTAACTCAGGCTAGTTCGCTGCGGGCTTCCTTCTTTCCTGCCACATCTGTTCTGTGAATTCTCGTTCCATCTCTGTGTTCCCTGCTGAAAATTTTTTGTTAAATTTTTTTTTTTTTTCTTGCCCCCCCCCCCCCCCCCCCACGTTCAAAAGCCTGGTTGGGCTTCATCTGCGTAATTTGCTCATTTGTTGACTTATGAGCGTCACACCCCCTCCTTGAATTAGGGCTCTTGCCCCGTGAGTGGTTGGTGAACAACTGTAATAAATATAGTATATATATATAATATATATATATATATATATATATATATAGATAGTATATAATATATATATATATATATATATATATATATACACATATATATAATATATATATATATTATATATATATATATATATATATTATATATTATTATATATATATTATATATATATTATATATATATCATATATATATATATATATTATATAATATATATATATAATATTATAAAATATTTTTAGCTTGATCGGGGTGGTCAATTGGCTATCAACATTCAAATAAGTCGAACAAAATGTAACGGACTAAAAAGTAACGGAGAAAAAATAACGGAACTTATTGCTGGTTCCTGATGAAAAGAAAAAGTAAACGATACGAATTCGTTACTAAAAAAAACTAGTTCCGTTAGTAACGGAGCTTAACGGATCGTGCCCACCTCGTGTATATATATATTATATATATATATATATATATATATATATATATATATATATAATATATATATATATATATATATATATATATAATATATATTATATATATAATATATTATTCATCTTCCTTCTTCCTCCACCAAGACTGGGGCGTAAGGTTGGATACCTTGCGGACATGCATCGGAAAAGAAAAGTACTAGAAGAATATGACACAAGTCGAAAAGAAAGCCCAGTCTTACTGCCCCTCTATACCTATTAGTGAGAACTCATCGCAGTCATAAAATCCACCCTTAGAGAGCTTCCCGGGACCGCGACGACCCTTCACTATGGCATATCGTTCAAGTGTGGGTTCATTCCCTTGGTCAGGTCAACAACCATACCCCATCACAAAAACCCTCCATTCACTCTTATTATGAACCTTTATTCTCGCCTCTTGCCAAACTCGCACCTCTCTCCTTCAGACATTCGTTCACTGACTCAATCCACTTTTTCTTCGTCTCCCAGCTGGTCGATTCCCAACACACTCACACTATACATCCGCTTAACCAACGACTATCGATTCATTCCTTTCCATATGACCAAACCAATCTCAACTACTTTCATTTATTTCTCTCATTTACCCCTTTCTTCACATTACACAACTCTCTTATACGTCATATCCTCCATTTTATCAATTCTTTTCACACCTAACACGTCTTAAGATTGTCCATCTGAACACGTTGAACTTTAGATCTATACCTCTATTTCAGACCATAGTATCACTACTATACATTAACACAGGTAACAACATCCCTCATGTAAGACCCTTTACATCCACCAACGATTAATTGCACCAGCCACCTTCCTGCCATTCACAACTTTCCTACTACACTGACTGCATCATCGTTCCGTTTCATCCAAACATTATATCCCAAATTATTTAAACTCAAAAACATGTTCCAAGCTGCTCACCATTCTAACATAACTTAACACCGAGGATTGTCCTCACTCGCAACCATAACCTTACTCTTATCTACGTTACTTTCAAACTCTCCTTTTACACAACCCTGCAAATCTCTCTACCAATCCTTTCAAACTCCTTCAGATTCACCACACAAAAACCAAATCATCCGCATATAATAGGTAGGGCACCCTCCTCACCTCCATTCTCCATCATTCTAACACCATTTCCTGCCACCCCCATCTCTAATTTTTTCATAACCCCATCCATAAACAAATTGAATAACCAAGGGACATTTAACACACCCTGCCTCACTCGCTATTAATATTAAACTTGTGTCTTTTTATAGCCTTATTCTTACACACATTTCACAGCCTCATAGATCCTTTTGTTCCATTCAGAAGCCTACCACCAAACACCATATATCACTAAACACCTGCCATAGAGCTTTCCCTATTTATCCTATCATACGCCTGTTGCAAATCCATGAAACTTGAATAATAAGATTTTTCTTCTCCCTCATTTTCAGTCATTTCTTTCAATGTAAAGATTTGATCCACACATCCTCACCACTCCGAAACGCACCTTGTTCTTCCCATTCAGTCCTTCAGTTCATTCGATGCACTCTGTTCGGGGACAAAAATACCAGCATTTATCTTCCATACAACACTCAATTAAACTAATTCCCCATAATTTCCCTACAGTTCCCTTATCTCCCTTAACCTTATATAAAGGTATTACTGCTCTCCTCAAATCCCTTGGAACTATACTCTCCATAAAACGCCTTATTGCCCAACTTCCAAACCCAATCAGTTCACCATCCGCCTCCGTTCTTGATCATTTCACCCAGTTAATTTCATATATACCTGCCAGATGTACCATTTCTTCAACTTTTCTCACTTCTACCCATTACCCTCTTGCTAATGACCTCATTCCAAAATACTTATTCCTTCTGCACAATGAAACCCACACACATTCACTTCACTTCTTCATTACTGTTAATATTATACAGATTTTCGAAGTGTTCTCCCACACTCTCCTCACATCCATTTCATTAGTTTCGAAAAGCACCAATCCCTATTCATTATTTAAGTAGGGTTCCCCTTATTCTCCTTTTTAACCTTTCGCGCTTTCCTTCCAGAAGAGCTCCTATTCCCTTGTAAGTCCCTCATCCTCCTTCCAAACTGTGCATTTACCTCTTCTTTTCTCCTACGTTATGCACCTTTTAGTATTCCTTTTTGTCTCCTTATATACTTCCAAATATCTTTATTTTGAAACTTCATCATTAGCCTTTAGTACATTCAACCACGCTTCTTTTTTTACTTTTAACCGCTTGCATCACCTTTCAT
>JABUQX010111977.1:27500-30000 GCA_015478945.1 Trachelipus rathkii | reverse complement strand
ACTGGAGGATTGGAATAAATCGATATTGTGTCCTATATATATAAGAAAGGTGATAAAACCGACTGTAAAAATTACAGAGGAATTGCTTTGATGCCACATATTGCAAAGGTGTACGAGAAAATATTGGAGAGAAGATTGAGGGACACAGTCGAAAATAAACTGGATGAATGGCAGCATGGTTTTCGACCGGGAAGATCGACAATTGATTTGGTTTTTGCACTGAAGATGATGTGTGAAAAGACTTATGAATTTAACCGGAAAGCATATTTGGCCTTTATCGATTTAGAAAAAACGTTCGACCGTGTCCCGAGGGAGATCTTGTGGAGGATCTTGGGGATAAGGGAGTATGAGGTGCCTACTAAACTGATAAGAGTTATAAAAAAACACGTATTGTGGACAGCTGTTGCAAGGTGAAAACACAGATGGATTGATAGTAGTTGGTTTCGGAATAACAACAGCGTGTAAAACAGGGAGTGTGCTTTCCCAATTTTTTTTCATAAAGTTATGGACTATTTGTGGCCAAGGTGGTACAGGAAAGCGTGGGTGGAGGAATCTTTGGATACGCGGGATGGATCTGGCGTTTGATCTCGGAAGTCAAGGAGGCTCTGCAGAGGATATATAGTTCATTGGCCGACGGTGCTATTTTGAGAAGGGAATGAAAAGTCAATTAGGAAAGACAGAGTTTATGATGCGTGTGGTTATGGGCAGAGAGGAGCCTGAATAAGAATTGGAGGGGAAGTATTGAAACAGACGAACAGTTGAATATTGTTAGGAGTGCATAGTAGAGTAAGAAATGATTGTTTCAGAGTTGAATTCATAGAATTGGAAAGCTTTAATGGGACTCTTTGGGTCATTGTACCCTTTTATCAAGGACCCCGTAAATACGAGGGAAGTTTAAAATAATAATATATACCAGCATTGTGAGACCCGTATTAGCATATGGACATGAAGCTTGGACATTAAACACAAAAGTTAAAAGTAAAGTACAGGCATGCGAAATGAAAGTATTAAGATTGATATTGGGGGTTACAAAATTGGATAGGAGGAGGAATGATGACGTGAGGGCGGTGCTGGGAGTGGAGAGAGTATATTGGAACTGGTGGAGAGAGGACAGTTGAGATGGTTCGGACATGTGAGGAGGATGGAAGCAAATAGGGGTGTGCAAAAAGGTATTATGAGTGGCAGCCGGAGGGAAGGAGAGGAGTGGGGAGGCCGATGATGAGGTGGAGGGATGGTGTTGAGAGAGCGGTGGAGAGGAGGGGAATGACCATGGAGGAGGTGGAGGGGGAAAGAGTTTACGATGATCGACGGCGATGGAGGAGCTTCGTGCAATAGAGCTGACAGGTGCATACGCTTACAGGAGGATGGTGAAGAAAGTGAGAATACATATATTATTATTAAATAATTTTCTATAAAGCTTTAACTGCTATAAAAATGAATTTTAATTCTTAAGCTTGCCTTTATGATTAAATTTTTAAATAAAGTAATTAACTAAATATTGCCAATTTTAACTAGTCATTAATTAAACATAATAACATACTAATTTTAAAAATTAAAATTAACTTTTTTTAACATATTCTCTATTAAATTATAGTTTTTCCAAGTTTTCAGGAGTAACTATTTCTTCTATAGCGTTATGATTAGCCAATAATAATAGAAATATGTATCTTGATTGGCTCTTACAGCACTTCTGTGATTGGCTCCTAAATGTTAACTATTTTTGACGATTTTTTTTGACATCCTGTAGGAACAAGAAATAAACTCGGATTCGAATCCGGATCGGAATGGAGCTTAGAATGTCCGAATTCGCATGTGTAAAAAATGCTCGAATGCGAATCGAATCCAGCAATTTTGATTCGAATCGAATCGAATCGTTGTGTGTGGAAATATTTGTATTCGAATCCGAAATCCAGCACCTTTCGGATTCGGATTCGCCCATCACTGAAGGAGGGGTTGAAAGTAAATGAGGATAATAGAATAAGGTTATTGTAGTGAGTGAGGAGAGTTTGCAGTGTGAAGTTATGTTCGATTAATGAGCAATTGGAGCAAGTATCAGAGTTAAATATTTAGGATATATGTTGGATGAATAGGGAATGGATGATGCAGTTTAGTAGTAGGAAAGTGTGAATGGTAGGAAGGTGGCTGGTGCAATTAAATCCTCGGTGGATACAAAGGACTAAGTCTTGAGTGCGCTAGTGTTTTATGAGGTATGTTGTTACCTGTGATAATAATATAGTAGTGAACTATGAATGGATAAGAGGCTTAGATCAAATACAATGTGTTTTCAGATGCGACAAATCTTAGGGTGTGATAGGTGTGAGAAGAATTGATAAAATATTAGAGAGTTGTGTGATGTGAAGGAAAGGATAAATGAGAGAATAATTGAAAAGACGTTGGATGGTTTGGTCATGGGAAAGTTTTGTATGATAGGTCGCGTTGGTTAAGCTGATGAATAGTGGTGAGTGTGTTGGGAATGACCGGCTAGTGAGACGAAGAAAAG
>JABUQX010111977.1:0-20000 GCA_015478945.1 Trachelipus rathkii | reverse complement strand
TAAAGCCAGAGAGAAGTAAACATATCAATGTTGCTAGTTATTAACATACTCCTGTATACCTCGTTATACGGAAAACCACATTATTTCAGTGTAATATCGTAGATTACCAATGAGCTATATGTATTAAGTCCTCAAGTATGTGACGTCGTCAAGATGCTTTGATGTTATTTCGTTTTATTTTAATCAAAGCTGTAATATTTTCAGATGTTCGAACTGGGAAACCTATACACGTACCGCGAATGTGACAGCATCGATGGGTTTCCAATAGTTGCCTACATCAAGGCTTTTTACATTGTCCGCGACGAAAAAACAGCATCTATTCTATTAGAACCTCTCAAACTTGTCTCCATATTCACTACGAGGTCGATGTATTCAGATTGACCACACACTTAGCCTTTACCCAGGCTCCTGTGATATCAATAATCTTGATGGATTCTTCAGCAGAAATGAATAACGGTCTATTATTTGCACCTCGGCTGGAATACATATAAATTGTATCTGACTCCATATGGTTTACATTAAATATTAAATGACACATCTTTTGGGAATAACGAGGTGCTCGTAAGATAATTCACCAACAAACGTAAGAGGATGGGTGGAGACGTCATCGTGTCCAACACAGCGAAGATTTCCTACTGATGAACTCGGAGTGTATAAACAGTCCCCAAAATGTAATCGAATTCTTCTTTCAACCAATCAGAAGAAGTAAACAAGAATACGACGTACGAACGAACCATATCAGGTCGAAAGTACGTATAATCTAGCCTGACAAGAAAACAACAAACACAATTAATATGAAACAAACTTAGACAAAACAAACCAAAACATTAAAGTTTATCCAAACACGACGATAAAATAAGTTATTTGAATAAAAATATCATAGTAAAGTGTAATTAATTCAGTGATCCATAAAGCAGCTAAATCAGTAAATCAGCAAATCAAACCTCCCACCTTGCCCTCCCCACTCTTCCCACTCTCCCCACCCTCCCTTCTATGATATATTCATCTATTGATCTATCGATCCAAGCTATATTTTGAGTATCATTTTGGAAAACATACATGAAAATAAGTGTTTTATATACTGACCCAACGAATATATGCTTACGTAACAAGTTTTCACATCAATTAAAGCTAACATATCAAAGCATGAACTAAGAATATAATGTACAACGACAAACCTAACATACCTTACGCATGAATAAACCGTCAAAATGTAACAAAAGTTCCATTAAACATAACCGGACCAAATATTATTTTATTATCATATAACGAAACCTTATTATTATTTTATTATTATTATTATTATTATTATTATTATTATTATATTATTATTATATTATTATTGTTATTATTATATTATATTATTATATTATTAATACAATCATAGCAAAGTTTTAACGAACTTAAGCTAACATAATATCACCTAAACTTAGAACATAACATACCTTACGTACGAATAACAGTCAACATTAACAAAGTACACTGATTATATCAGTAAAGTATACTATGACGGCCATCACAAAACATAACCAAGTTGCCCACAACCTACAAAAACCTAACTATCATACTTACCGAGGTTTGACGCTATATGACACACAGATGTTCAGTTAGGCTTACACGGTAGGCTTATCATTAGGGTTACTTTCATGTTCACACAAAAGCTTTCACGAATGCGCCCCCTCATCAACATAAGCTCAATCTTTACTATACATAACCGAACAATTTTCAGCTACGAGCCCACACTACATGGAGATCACCCCAGAGAGATGCATGAGGACCCACCTCGGGGTACCCCGAAGGGAGGTGTAGGCGGTTACATAAGGGGTGATCTCCATGTAGTGGGGCTCGTCGCTGAAATTGTTCGGTTAGGTATAGTACAGATTGAGCTTATGTTGATGAGGGGGCGCATGTCGTGAAAGCTTTTGTTGTAAACATGAAAGTAACCCTAATGATAAGCCTACCGTGCAAGCCTAACTGAACATATGTGTGGCAAATAGGGTCAAACCTTGGTAAGTATGATAGTTAGGTCCTTTGTAGGTTGTAGGCAAGTTTTTTACGTTTTGTGATGCCGTGGTAGTTACTTTACTGATATTGATCAAAGAACTTTGTTAATGTTGACTGTTTATTCGTACGTAAGGTATGTTATATTCTTAGTTAAGGTGATATTATGTTAACTTTGCGGTTCTTAAAACTTTGCTATGATTATAAGTAATAATAATAATTAATAATAAATAATAATAATAATATAATAATAATAATAATAAGTAATAATAATAATATAATAATAATAATAATAATAATAAAATAATAATAATAATAATAATAATAATCATAATAAATATAATAATAATAATGTTCTGTGTATTATGATAATAAGATAATATTAGGCTCCGGTTTATGGTTATGGAACTTTGGGTTGATGTTGACGATTTATTCGTGCGTAAGGTATGTTAGGTTTGTCGTTGTACATTATATTCTTAGTTCATGCTATGATATGTTAGCTTTATTGATGTTGAAAACTTTGTTACAGAGCATATATCGATTGCGTCAGTATATAAACACTATATTTTTTATGTTATGTTTATCCAAAATCGATACTAAAAATATGGCTTGGATCGTAGATCAATAGATCAATAGATCATTGAAGAGAAGGGTGGGAGAGTGGAGATTTGCAGGGATGGGCAGTTTTTGATTTACTGATTACTTGATTACTGCTTTTAGGATCACTGAATTATTACACTTTACTATGATATTTTATTTCAATAACTTTATTTTTAAGTCGTGGTTTCGGGATTAAAACTTTGTATGTTTTTTTTGTTTTGTTTAAGTTGTGTCTATTATTGTGTTGTTGTTGTTGTTGTCAGGGTAGATTATACGTACTTTCGACCTGATATGGTTCATTCGTACGCCGTATTCTTGTCTATTCTTGTTTACTTTCTTCTGATTGGTTGAAAGAAAGAATCTCATTACATTTTGGACTGTTTATACACTCAAGTTTAATCAGTAGGATATTTTTTGCTGTGTTGATACGATGAGTCTCATCCCTCCTCTACGCTTGTTGGTGATATCTTTACGAGGACCTTCGTTTATTCCCAACGAGTGTCATTTATATTTAATCGTAAACCATATGGAGTCAGATACATTATTTGTATTCGAGCCGGAGGTGCAAGGTATAGACCGTTATTCATTTCTTTTGAAGAATTCATCAAGATTATTGATATAACAGGAGCCTGCGGTAAAGGCCTAAGTTGTGTGTCATTTGATTAATCGACTCGTAGTGGAAATATGGAGACAGTGAAGAGGTTCTAATAGAATAGATGCTGTTTTTCGTCGCGTGACAATGTAAAAAAGCCTTGATGTACGCGCCAACTATTGGAAACATCGATTGTGTCACCTTTCTTGGTATACACGTATAGGGGTTTCCCATTTTCGAACATCTGAAAATATTACAGCTTGGTTAAAATGAAAAAAAACGAAATAACATCACATCTTGACGACGCTCGACATACTTGAGGACTTAATACATGTAGCTTATGGGGTAATCTACGATATTTACACTTGAAAATTGTGCTTTTCCTTTATAATGAAGTATACAGGATATGCTAAAAAACTAGCACATTGATTATGTTTACTTCTCTCTGGGCTTGAGGAGTGAGTTCTGTGAACCAAAATATGCAAAAAAATGGTTTGTGTTGCAAAAATGCATTTATTACTAATCCTTTCAAATGAGGTTGAATCTTTGGAGGATATATAGAACATGCTCAGGTTTTATGTTGAATCCCATGTCCCTTGCTAGATGAATTTAATATATTTAAAAATAAAATATGTTTTTTTTTATGATTTATATAACGTTCTTTTCAATAAAAATATATGTTTATAAAAATTTGGAAAACTTGTTTACTTCCCTAGGTTCGCTTTTATTGGTTAGGTTGTTAATTATGGCTGTTTTTCGTACGCTGTTGTGTTTAAGTATGTCCTAAGTAAAAAACTTTGTTACGCTAGCATATATTCGGTGGTTATTTATATACAAAGAACTTATTTTTATGCTATGTTTATCCGAAATGATACTCAAAATGTGACCTGAATCAATAGATCAATAGATCAATAGATCATGGAAGGCTAGGGAGGGGTGGAGCTGGTGGTTTGATTGACTGATTTACTGAATAGGCTACGTTTTTGTATGCTATTTGTTAGTACCTTACTGTTGTGTTATGAGTGTGGAACTTTTATGTTTAAACAGTTTAT
Source organism: Trachelipus rathkii (assembly GCA_015478945.1). Lineage (NCBI taxonomy): Eukaryota > Metazoa > Arthropoda > Malacostraca > Isopoda > Trachelipodidae > Trachelipus > Trachelipus rathkii. The sequence goes on along the minus strand of JABUQX010111977.1, from coordinate 15,755 downwards.
TCGTACTTAAAAAAAAAAAATTGGTGTGGTTAGTTTGTCGTGTAACATTATTACTCTTGAGTTCATTGGATGCTATGTTAGCTTTATAAATGTGAAAACTTTTGTTACGTTAGCATTATATAATGGGTCTGTATGATAATTAGACAAGTTATGATAAATATTTCTTAAATATTACCTTGTTAATGTTAAAAATTAACATTGATATGTTAGAGATATGCTCGACAAAGTGGGAATAAGTTATGTTTTTGTATGCCTTGTTAGTTACTTTACTGTTGTTAAGCATGGAACTTTGTGAATGTTAGAAGTTTAGTCTTGCTTGACGTGTGTTAGGTTTGTCGCTGTGCATTATATTCTTAGTTCAGATGATGCTATGTAAGCTTTATTAATGTGAAAACTTTGTTACGTTAGCATATATTCGTTGATCAGTATGATAATTAGACAGGGTTATGATAAATTTTTGTTAAATATTACCATGCTAATGTAAAATTAACATTGATATGTTAGATATATACGTTATATTCTTAGTTCTGGTGATGCTATACTGGCTTTATTAAAGTGAAAACTTTGTTACGATTGCATATATTCGTTGATCAGTGTATAAAGAACTTGATTTTATGTTGTGTTTATCTAAAATGATACTCGATATGTGACATGAAACAAAATATCAGCAAGTCAATAAATCAAAGGAGGGGTATGAGGGTACTGGGTAGGGTGTTTTGATTTACTGATTAGCTGATTTACTGCTTTAGGGTATGTAAAACATATTTTTTGTAAAAAAATATGACTTGAATCAATAGATCAATAGATCAATAGATCATGGATGGGTAGGAGGGTGGTGCGGAGGGTAGTTTGATTTACTGATTTACTGATTTACTGCTTTAGGGTATGTAAAACAGCAATTTTTGTAAAAAATATGACTTGAATCATTAGATCAATAGATCAGTAGATCAATAGATCATAAATGTGGGTGGGGAGGGTAGGATGGGTGCTTTGATTTATTGATTTACTGATTTACTGCTTTAGGGTATGTAAAATATAACAACTTTAGTAAAAAAATATGACATGAATCAATAGATAAATAGATCAATAGATCAATAGGGATCACGGAGGGGTGGGGAAGGTAGGGTGGATGGTTTGATTTACTGATTTACTGCTATAGGGTATGTAAAAACGCAAATTTTTTACGTTATAAACATGAAAAGCATAAAAATTTTAGTAAAATTTATATTTTTTAAACAAAATAAATTAAAATAAATAAAAAAATAATAATAATTAGCAAACAAATTAAAAAATTAAATTGAAAACAAAAATTAAACGTAAAAATGAAACATAAAATTAAATAGCAGCGAATGTTTACAAACTCAGCACCTCACCGGCTCCAGCACCGGTGTCGATAACTACTCTGACTCCTTCTCAGACTCTTTCCTCCATCCTTCATCCTTCTTCCTTCCTCCATCTTCTTCTGTTTTGCGCTCCGTGCATTTCTTCAGGGGACACCCCCTTTTGTGGGGTCCCCAGACACCCTTTACGAACTTATAACCCTAGTATTCGAGTTCTACGACCTTAAATACATATATTTTGATACTAGTATGGGACTAAACGATTGTTTATTAACTCAGCACTGCACCGACTCCAGCACCGGTGCCGTTATCAACTTCAACTCCTCTGACTCCAACTCCTTCCTTCTCTGACTCCAAAGCCGACTCCTTTCTCTACTTCTCTTTTGCATTCCGTTCATTTCTACGGGGGGACCCCCCATCCGGGGGGTTTCCAGACATCCCTCACGATCTTGAAACCATCATATTCGAGATCTACGGGTTCGATAACATATTTAAAGACACAAATATTGCATCACTACACCAATATTTACTAACCTAGCACCGCACCGGAGCCAGCACCGGTGCCGATGCCAACTCCTCTGACTCCGATACCGACTCCTTCTAGAAATTCACAACTTCGTATATACATTTCTCCAAATTGTCATGCCTTCGCACGAAAACATTTAGGAGGGCGCGCTTAGTGCCCCCCTCGTCCAGGATGTGCACGCGGACGTAACCTCGTCGTAGACGAGGTTACGTCACCACATCACGATTTTCAAAATTTTAGACCGATACGATAAGCCTAAACTGTAGGTAGGTAAAATAGTTCACACAGGGAACCGTAGCAGCGGTGCGGGCCAGATGCGTTCGATTAAATAATAACTTATAATAGTATTATATATATATATATATATTTATATATATTTATATATATATATATCGATGTGGATATTTCTTTCATATATTATAATAATATATTATATTAATGTATATATAATATATTAATAATATATATATATATATATAGTATATAGTGAATATTATATATATATAATATATATATATTAAGTATATTATAATTATATATATATATGATAATTCTGACGTTGCCTGGGAAATGGATCGGAAAGTCGCATTAAAATTGAAAGGAATGAGAAGAAAACAAAGGAAAAAGGTCGAGGAGAGAGAGGAACATACACTGACAGAAATGCCTCAACATCTGACGTAATACCAACCCTATATCATATTGAAGAGTAACGAATGGGAAAGAGGGGCATACATGTTTCCGGGAGGGATAATAGAAATGGGGAAAAATAATATTTATGCATTTAAACAACAATTACAGAATTCGGGATGCAACTATAATTAATTATGAAATTAATAATAACTACAACATGTATATAATATTTAATGTTAGTATACTGTAGATGCATCAAAATATCACAAATTAGTTTTTTTTCAAAAACATATTTGATATTATTTTCAATTTCAAGATGATTTAAGATATATGAAGAATGGTATATGCGGTAACGATTCAGCTCTAAGAGATTTTCTTATGCACAATTCTAGGGCGACAGGTTAGCTAGTCAATATCCCGGCCTGTTCCTTTTTACTTGCTAGACTTGACATCCAGACCAGCATTGAGGGCTATCTGTGCTTAGAAACACGATCTTATGGAGAAACATGCTGGGAAAGAGTTATTGAGGTCAAATTGAAAAATTGATGCGTAGGTTCCCATTGAAAGGTGTGAAAACGTACCTGAGTGTTTTAACTCTTAAGAACTGGCAATCAGAAAACCTATGACGATCGAGAAATAGTTTTCTGTTATTGTTCTGAGATCAAGTGTTTTCGATGCCAGAAGGAGAAAGATGCTGGTCTACTGGACAGGCGAAAGCGACCTATCGCGGGAGATAGGGTATACCATAGTAATAAATAGTATAGATAAATAATATATTAATTATAGATATATATATATATATATATATAAGAATAGTGATATTTTATATATAATAAATATATTAAGTAATTATATATGATATATATAATTTATTATATATTACAGAATATAATTAATATATTATATTTTACATTTATATTTTTATATTTAATTTATTTATTTTTATTTTTATTATTTTTATTCCTTTATTTAATTTACTTATTTTGAATATTAAATTATATTTATTTTTTTTTAGATTATTTATTTTAGATGTAATTTATTGTAGATATTTATTATTAAAGTATTTATGTTAATATGATTAATCTTGAATTAATTTCATAGGACTAATTATTTTGTGCTTATTTTTTTAATTGTAATGTTAATTTAAATTTTTATTGTTTCGAAAAAAAAAACTTCGTATTTTTTTTCGTGGGCTGGAAGTGAGCTGATGAGAAGAAAAAAGCACTTTGGTTTAAACCATTTTTGTCTAAACCATTCCATTATACTGCAATTAAAAAAACAATTGCGTATAAAGTAGATTAATAACATGCATTAAAAATATTTAAATTATAAAAGTTTGTTAATGGATATTTACTTTAGCATGATGGATATGTGGTTTTCCAAACATTTAATTTACCCAATCAATAAAAAATTTCCTGATTTCTGGTTATTATATTGTTATTGTTATATTTTTAAATAATCTTTTGGGCGACATCTTTTGCTGAAACATATATTTAGAGTTACCAATAAATATATAGCGAAACAGATAGTAAAATAATCTATATATAATATATAGTGTATAGTATATATATAAATCTATATAATATATATGATATATTATAATATATATGGATATAATATATAAGCATTATTTATTATATATAGTTATATATTATATATAATATAATATATAATTATTATCATATATAATATTATATAATATAGAATTAAATTATTTATTAAGTTATAGAATAATCTATATTAAATTATATATAATATAATATATGTATTTATAGAGATAATATATATATTATTATATATAAATATATATTTAATATATATATATATATATTTTTTTTTTACATTTGATACCGCCGCTCACGGGCAGAATGCCTTTTTTCAAAGGATTAGGGGGCTAAAAAATAAATAAAATAAATAAAATAAAAAAAAAAAAATTACATAAGAAATAAATAAAATTAAAAATAAATGAAAAGTATATAAACCCAACCCTTGACAATAGCTTTAGCCTATATCAGGCAATTCCCTCTAGGTATGGTGGCTCAGACGCGTGGGGACTTAAATAGAGGAAGATTAAAAATTGCGGGGGGAAAAAACAGAAGGCAGGAGTTCCACAAAACAGAACAGATGTGGCCTGGAAAGAAGGAGGATGAGGTTTGTACTCATAAGCGAAGATGATCCTTTGAGGTCTCACAATATTTTCACACAATTTTCTATGAGAGAAATTCAATAGGCACCTTTCATTGTGTTACTCAATTGCGAATCGTAATGTGGATGGAAAGTGAAGCGGAGAGTCGAATCAATTCGTGCCCGAGCACCTGCCGTTGTAAATACTATGAAGAGAAAGATTGTGAATTAGTGGAGGGCACCTATGACTGTTTTACACTACGTCAAAGAGAAAAAGAGGGCAAAGAGGTAAGCTCAGAGCGCGCTCTCCGCAAGTTTATTATTACGCTGACTCTGTATGCCTTAGGCTTCAACTCTCCTGATCTCAAAAGTGAAGGGGTTGGACCAGGATCCACCCCAAATGAGTGGAACAAGTATTCTGACAGAGAGAGACGAAGAAATAAATAATAATTATATAGAATTAAATATAGTAATAATATATAATATAGGATCCCCTCCTAATAAATAAAAGTGTAGGAGGATAGAAAATTTGATTACGTCATAACTGTGACCATAGTATAAGCATATATATATATATAAGATGTTATATTATATGTTCAGTATATATATATTATAAAGAAATAAATGGAAATTTTCTATATTTGTAAAAAAATTTAAAAATGTTTAAAACATGATTATTGTTTCGAGCTCCCTGGGTAATCATTTTCTACCCAATCGAGTGCCAACATTTCTAATACCTGTAGGGGTAATATAAAAGAACTCATGTGTGAAGAGCGTTTAGGATCATATGGCCATTTCGCATCCCATAAACACAAAGACTTTTAAAGAGGCAAAATGTGGAAATAATAGTAAATTAAGTGATGCTGTTTATATTTGGGAAAAATGATGAACATAGAGCTGAGAACAGGCTTTTAATGGCTTTCGGTTACAAATATTTTTTAGAACCGAAAAGTAAAAAATAAGGAAAGGTATACATTCAGGGCGTAACGACGAAAAAGAGAAACCAGTGAAGTAGACATGAAGCGTGCACCTAACAACTTATTGGGCGGCGTTATATTTTAGAAGTGCCCAAGTTATAAGTCAGACGGGCCCGCTAAGTGTAACATATCCAATGAGTAATAGAAAAATGTGGGGACAATGCACGTGGGAAAGTTAGTAAACGGAGCAGAAATGGGAATTTATGGAAATGAGTAGTCACTGAATTGAAGATGCTGTCACATTTGTTATAAATTAATTGTGATAGAAGCGAATCCATCTCCCACGAAAAAATTTCATAAATTCCGTTACCTATTGAATCCTGAGTTCTCACTGTTTGTTACGTAGTCAAGTGACTAATTCATCTGTATTGGTTACAAAAGTAATATACTCTCAAGAGGCAGTAAAAGTAAATATATAAATGGGAGAAAGGTTTATATACTGAAATATTATGGATAAATTAGAATATTATGAAATGGCTAAGCTTCAGATTGATCAGCGTATTATGTCCCTCCGGCAGTTAATGCTTCATAGTCCGTAAAAGTTTCAACTCTCCTCGGAATCTCTAGTGCATCATTTTGAAGATTTAAATTGCTTTAAAATCGTAGAGTCCCCGTCACATGTAGAATAGGTTGGAGAGCGCAAAAAGGGAGACCAGCAGTTAAATCCAGTGAGAGAAAGAATCTCGCTTTTTTGCTGACTAGCATTATTGTAGAAGACCCTTTCTTAAATTCTTAATGATAATAGTCAAGATTTTTCGAGGTGCTTTTTAATGAATTGGGAATCTCTCTCTCTCGTTGCGCCTCTCATTACATACTTCTTCTCTGTGCTACTACATACCCGTTATCTCCTACCTCATCCCGACTACCTCTACCCCTCTAATTTCTTGCTTCTCATGACATATCTATCTCTCTAGCTCTCTTCTTCTCTATTTCTCTCTACTCTTTAAATTAATAATTATATATATATATAATATTATATATATATATATATTTATATATATATATAGTATAGAAATATATAAATTTATATATATATAATAATATATTATGTTTAAGTACTTTATTATATATATATTTATTGTAATATATATATAAATAATATAGTATATAATATATATTATATATATTATATTATATATAATACATGGCGTCGCTTAACAGCCTTCCAAGCTAAGGTTAGGGTGCAGCTATATATAATTGAATAAGAGTAATTATATATATATATATATATGATAATGATATTAAAGATAATATAGATATATAATTATATATAATAATTAATATATATATTTAATATATATATTAATAATATTAAATATATATATTTATTTTAATATTAATTAATATATATAATGATATAAATTAATATATATATTTATATATATATAGTTTATATAAAATATATATTGTAATAGCGATGGCATAGTAATATATATTCCTATATACCTGTTTATTAATGAGTAGTAGCCCTCATATATATAGGTTTATATATTATATATATTTATTTGTGAATAGTATTAAGAATTTTCATAAAGGAGAATATTAAATAAATTATTAAAAGATAACCTTTAGATTGAATGATTATGAGTGTAGGTAAATAAAGTAACTCTCCAATAAAGTATATATCCATATATTATATATGTAAATAATATAAAGCAGTAATAATAATATATATAAATATAAAGTTGAATAGCGAAATAGTTAATATTGAAAAAAGTTATAGAATTATGATATATCCTAAATAGGAGTAAAATATGAAAGTGACCTATTTGTGTATGCAGAGTTGCCAAAATAGATGGGGATATTACATACCTTATATCCGGAAAAGAGTGGCAATTCCTACTGTGTGGGGCCTTATTCTAAAAATGAGCCAAATAAAAAAAAAAAATATAATACGGAGACAACCAGAATTTGGAATGCAAAAGCTATTGTTATTGTCAATAAAATGAGGTTTCAGTTAATTGTTCCCAACCATCAAAATTTGTTTCTTATTTGGTATGTCTCAGCACCTGTGCACTCTCAACTAGTCGAGTATATAATATGGCCTGTCGTCTTTCCATAGTCCTTTACTGGAAGACACAGAATGATCATTGAAACCCACTAGATCCTTGATGTGCCAGAGGGGAGTTACTGGAAAGCAGTGTCTCTAGCTGTACTGGTGCGTGCATGGGAAACTCCCGCGCGAGTGGTTGTTATCTATTCAAATCCTTTTTTCGTTCGGACGTGAAGTAAAGTGTTGCAAGATCTCTTGTAAGGACTGGGAGGCCCAACAAACATAGACTTTTAGTTTATTTCACTAGCATGCAGTTCGTTGTCCTTCCAAATTTAGTTGTGTACACCAAAGTTTACTAATGACTTTTCTTTCTTTGAACAAGCTCCTCTAAGTTGTAAAAAAAAATTTATAAAATGAGCTTTCCTTTCTTTTATGACATCGCATTGTTATGGGGATACGGGATGGGTATAATAAAGCATGTGGGAAAGTGATCTGTCCGGAGGTTCCCCCTTGTTTATATCCAATGCATAAGCAGATGTATTATATCAGTAGAAAGAAACCAGTAAATAGAATCCTTAAGCCGAAAGAGGGTTGTATAGTTAATGCTAGATACCAGAGTTATGGATTAGAATTCCAAAGGGCAAAAATCGCTGGCTACCAGAACTCCTGGTATATGGATATAATGTGCTGGATAGTTGCCTGCGGGTTGCAGCATGGTTCCTCTACCCAAAAAATCTCCTTGTGTTTTATATTCAGAGAGATCAATTGTCCGTAGGGTTTGCGCCTCGGGCGATTTGGAGTTAGCATCGCTCTTTATACAACGGTTTCATCGGTGAGTGTTGCGTTCATTCTGTATATCACAATGCTCTTTTGGCTAGGAACCATTATTCACGAATAATGGAATCTTGATGTGTCCTGCAAGAGGTGGTTTTTGGACGGGTTTATATCTTCAAGAGATCATATAGGATTTGATTACCGAGCATATAGTCCCTACAAACATGGGCTCTAACAATGCAGGGAGTACTTCGAGTTATCGTTCGATTCAAGAATATAGTATTATTGAGCTCCATGAAGGAGATGAACCGAAACGTTACCAATGCACTCGTTCTCGATTTAATATGTGCAACTTAAAAAGCGCTTATTTTCATTTATATACATCTTGGATCTGGCATATTTGTCTCAATGAATTATTTCCTCTTTCAAGTTTGAGAAGGAATTTCTAATGCTAAGGGCTTTGCATCATTATGGGTTTACGAAATGTGCTACCTTATGACAAAACATATTTAGTGATTAAAAAGTTTCATTTAATTTATTCATTGCATATGGCTTGGAATGTGTTGGGCATTAATTTTCTTCGCAAGGACGACTAGCGTCGAAAACCAAATGAAAGCAAGAAGTAATAATGTCCTTTGTTTGATACTCCTTTGTGAGAGTACGCCAACAGTATTGCGGATTTTCTGCGTATTGTGTTCAAATCATTTGACATACTAGATCTTTTGTTGAGTAGTGCTGGTACACGGAAACCGAGAACGAAAATGTCGGGAAAGGTGTGTCAGCCCCTGGGAAAGAACACAATGCTTTTTTGTATAGCTATTTTCACGGTCGCGCGTCAGGTAAACTTACGTGTGGGCGCACACCTTCCTTTCTTTACTCAATAACACATCGTGGAAGCAGCATCATAAAAACCCAAGCCCACGCATTTCTTGTGACGTAAGGATGGGATCTGAGTTCTTCAGTCGTGACAAGGAAGAATCACGTCAGATTCTCCGGCTTAGTTAGGGCAATGGTTATTCTGTCCGTATAACAGGGCGCAGTTTACAGTTCACGAAAGACGCTCATAAAGAATCCTCTGTGACTAGTTATGGCATCGGCACTCATCTGTCCGGAAATAGCGCAATACACTATGCGATTTAATTGTGCCTTTCTCAGAAAGCTATCAGCGGTTTCATCTGCTTAGTATGATATACGCACACTCTTCCTTTACTGTATTAATCCGATAGCTGTCCTTTAGTAGAGTTTCACCAGTATAAGCTAGAAATAGAACTCATTCTCGAATCTGACTGCCAGTGGTAGGTGTTGGCATTTTTTCTTACCCCATCATCTGTTAAAATCGTTTTTTCAGTGATGAAACAGGTATTTCTCCGGCCTTAATATTACGTAATGGCGACCGGCCACCAAGTCTTTGTGTTCCCTGCAAACAGGTCCGTCCCTCCGGGACTCTCCACCTCATCCGCATACGCTACTACAGACCCAAAAATGCCACTAACAATGAAATTATTGGGATAATATTTAGGTTCTAATTTCTTGCTGGTTAATTTGGATGGCGCATCTATTCGGCGACGTTCCTGCTAGGAACAAGCTTGCACATTCACAGGCAGGTTTAGTGCCACTCTTACGAAACCGTCTACAATGAAATACTTCAATATTATGTGAAAGGCCTTACTTTGTGGTAAAGAGCCTATGGAAGGAAACTCTTAGACTAGCGCAACTTTTTATTTCGGTGTAAATAATTAATAAAATTCAACATTGCAAGGTAAAACAGTTTGAATATCCTTTAATAACTAATGTTGAGGAGAAAATTCATTACATGTCGCATAACAAAGATATTGCCAGGTACCATAACATTTGGAAGGTCATTTTATAGGTAAACTGTTGCCCTGATTCGAATTATGACCTCCGTTTTCTAGGATGGCCTCTAGTTTTGTAAGATATCAGGGTAAGTGGTCACAAAAATACAGTTAATAACAAGCATTTGCTTTGAGATTAACAATACTTGTCGATAATGATGACAACGAAATGAACAAAATGAATAATTGTTAATAAATGAATAAGTACATAAAATGCTATTAGCTGATAACCATATTAAATTCAATACAATGAAATCGATAATTAATTGCATTACAAATCGACTGTGACTATGTGATTGTCTCTGTGTATCAGAAATTGATGGACAATCATCGATGTATGAAAGGCCTTCCAAAACAGTCTGCCAATTTTCATTTCTTCCAAATTACCAGCATATTTCTTCCTTGGTTATCTTTTCTAAACTTCCCATCACTTTAGATATCTTTGGATGGTATACCTCTCCACCTTTTTTTCACTCACTATAACATCGAGATATCCCGTAAACCGATTACTAAGTGATTTAGAGTGTTAGAAATGTGACTGTTTAATGCCTCATATTAGCATTCAATTTTTTGAAGTCTGAAAAGCATTTTTACGTGTACGGAGTTTACTATCATAGTTGGCATGATGTTATGGTTTACCCTTGGACCCAAAAAGTTCTGAACAACCAAGACAAAACTTTTCAGGCAGATGCTTCAATATCAGTCATGGAATTTATGAAGTTGTCATCCTTTGATGATTTGGCGAATTTTGAGGGCCGCTAAGAGATTCCAGCGGTTGAGTTTATCTCCATACTCAACCCTTGAAAAAAATCTGGCAAATATATTTAACCAACCCGTACACGGGACTTGGCCTCTAAACAATAGATTGCCTTTCATCAGTCCTAGTTTTTTGTTGTGGAAATGATATATATATAATGTGAAAGTTGTGGGAAATAATAATTTTCTAACCTGTCTTAAAACCAGTTGTTAGTAAATGATGATATTTAGAGGTGGCACCTATCCAAGTCCTATTTTCCCTAAGCAGGCCATACAAACTTTATATCCCAGATGGTCTTCTTTAGCCCTACTTACTATCCCACAAGCATATGAAACAAGGATACTTTAGTTTATATCCGCTTTGACTTGCCCAAGTAAGATGTGGACCATTTTCAAATCATACGCATATAGACCACTGGATGTTTCATTATATCTAATAGCTTCGGCTAAAGAAGTTCAATTTTCTATATATATTTTCAGTGATTTTCACTTTTTCAGTTTATGATTGATAGGACCTATTGGTAGGTACGAAATGCTTTATAACTGATTGCCATTTGTACAATAAAAAGCATCACTTCAGTAGCTATCTCTGTTGAACTATCCATAAAACTTAAATCGCCAATCTTCTGTTTGGTATTTAGGTAACCCCATTTGGAGTAGGGAGTCCAGGGATGTTCCTGCAGTATACTAGTTCCTTCTTCTTCAATTGGAAATATGGAGAAGTACATAAACTTGCTCCTGTTTCCGAAAAAAAAGTTTATTTTAACATTCGGCCTTGAGACATTCTTTTTCACTTAGTCTAGATGCTAAAAGCTAAGAATCTTGCTTGGAGAGGACTTAACTCTCGTACGTAATCATTGATTCTCTTCCTGGGAGAACTGTTGCTGAGTAGAAGTACATTTCTTCATATTCACTACCTTTATCTGCACGTGTGCACACCAAAGCCTGGATATCTTCTCATTCAGACAATGCTAGGTCTGGGAGTTTAGTGAAGAGAACACTTGGATGGGGACATCGTCGGAGTGTCGTACAGGTGGCCTTGCTGATTCCAAATCCGGATACTTTCAAATTTATACGTTTCTTATAAACGAATTGAATACCCTTTCACATTAGGCCAATGAAACAAAAATAAACAGTCACTTGTGGTGATCCTCTTTGGCTGGGCCGCCAATAACCCATGAAGCGCCACCACAATTAATTTGTTGGAAACCTTTTTCTTGCGTCCATTTTTCCAACTGACAGTAGAGTTTGCCAACCAACGTTTTTACAGCAAAATATGTGAAAGAGAGCCCATAAGATCTTATCTGTGGTCTCCAAGTTTCATTTTCCAAAGTATGCCAGATATGCTTGCTTTAAACAAAGTTCAGTAATATTCTTCTTTGGTTTCTCCTGGCAATATTCACCACAGTTGTAGCAGAATACATTTGGGGTTATTTTAACAGGCTCTTCGTGAAGTACTCCTAGTGTTCAAAATATAGAAAAATGTAAATATATATATAAAAGGTAGCCCCTTAAAAAGAAAATAAATACGATAATTACTGTAACGAAATGCATTAAAAAAGATATTGTATAAGAGTAAATCGAGAAAAACTCCTGTATTTCAAGAACTAGAGTCAATCTTGGAAAACTAATGTCATTCTGAAATCGCACACCCGAATTATACTATAAAAATTCGAAATAAAAATCACATTGGCACAAATAAAAATTTTTTTTTTGGTGCTGGCCAGTGTAACTCTCTGAATTTCCTCTTTAAGAGGGTAGCATCTTCCAAAAAAATTATAGGTCTTAGTGACTGTGGCTGTTTCTTTTTCTCAGTCTATTAAATACATAGATGAATGCTCTACCAACATCTAACCAAGTTCATATTCGTGACTGTCAATCTACTGAAACGCTAGGCCCCGAAATTCTGACCCATATCTTGACTCGTCGATGTGCTGGGCCTGGGTAGGTGTGGGTTCTTGATCATGCGAAATATGCGAAGTGGAGGGATTGCTCTGTTGTAGTCTAGTTGACTTATATGATACTTACTTCTTCTGTTGTTACACCTCTAACCATTTCAAATTTTATCCGAGTTTCTTCCTTTCAAAATTACTGCCAAACAATTATAATATATATATAATATATATAACATAGTTTTATAATATGATATTATAATAGTAATAATTATATATATAGATAGTAATATATATGTAATATTATAATTATATAATATATATATATTATAATACTATAATATATATATATATAGGTATATATAGTATTATATATATATAATGGTCTACTACTGTAAATCTCGTGTCAAAGCCACGGTTGGGTGCAGAATATGGCTAATTTAATTTTTACTTACAAGTATTACAAGATGTTTAAGAAAAAAAATGGTAAAAGATAAGACTATGTTGAACAAACCAGCAAATGAATTCTGTAGATATATTTGTAATGAAATAAATTATGTTTTTAATAATGAAGCTAACGCTCATAAGTAATGGACAAGTAACATCAATTATAAGAAATCAAATGAATTAAATCAACTGTAATGCATTATGAAATTCTACTTTTTATTTAAATTAAATACACAAATTTTAATTGAATATTTTAGCAAAAGTAACAACGTACGTACACAAGGAATCCTAATAATCCATGAATCGTGTTGAGTAATTGAACTATAAAACTTTAATACACAATGAGGCGACGGCTGAAAAATGTTGAATGATATAGGAAGTGCGTGGAACATGTCACGGGAGTGACATGTGATAATTTTCAAATGCTACGTAGTATTGAACTGCTTAAACCAACTTTAATAAAGGAAATTGAGAATCTGCGGACTGAACAACGAAAATCTGAGAATTTATATAGATCCTTAATATTAACTTCGTTATATGGAAAATAGTCTGACGTACCAATTAACAACGCACAAAATGGAGGAAAATAAGGTTCTGGTGGGCTAGGAAAATACTATAGTGTAAAATTAAAAGCACCGGGCGAGTATAACAATGGCTGTTATAGAGAAGGATCCTCGTATCGCGGGCTAAGAGAAAATGTGAGCAAAGATGGATCGATTGGCAACTAGCCTTCGCCAGAGACTTTAATCAGAATTGATATACTAGCATAGTAAGCGTATAGTATTATATTAAATAGTAAATATTATATATAGCTTTTATAAAAATATAGCTCATATATATACTATATACCTATATATAATAATAAATCGAATTGATATATAGAATATTTATATATATATCTATGATAAATAGATACTATATATACTTATATATATATATATATATCGTGAACACGTACCTAACGGGCACCCGGAATGGGTACGCTTCTGGGATCATGCAAGGTAAATTCCGCAGGTTCTGACTCTATAAGAGAAACACTTGTAGGGGGGCACAGCTGCGCCCCCCTTGGCCGCCTCCCCCCTGACGACGCCCATGGCTTTATATATAATATATAATATATATAATTTATAATTTAAATATTAATATATATTAGTATATATATACAAATATATTATTTATAACCTATATATTATAAAATAATAGTATGTATTTAAATGATAGAATGTGAGTATATTATATAAGGGTTATATCATAAAAAGAAATACAATGTTAATGAGTTACACACACCTCATACTTATATAGGTTTTAATATTTTTTTTATCTAATAATACCTTTCTTTAAAGCCATTTTTTTTTTCATTTACTATTTTTTTTTTTTCTTGTTTTTTTTTTTTTTGGTTAATAAGTAATAATATTGTAATAACGTTTTTTTTAGATTGAGTTTTATTATAATGTCTATTAATATACACTCTTAATATATTCTTATTTACTTTGAGTTCTACAGGTAAAACTGCAAGATATAAATAATGTTGATTCAAACTAAATGGAATTAGTTATACAGATTTTTACAGTTATTCAATAGAAATAAAATGAGTTTTGTAATATTTAAAGAAATCTAAAAGAAATTTATTATAGGAATTATTTGTACAAATATGTATGTTATTTTGCCCGGAAAAGTTGTAGATTTGAAGGGATATTATTCGACAATTTAAAATCTTAATTTAAAACCTATTTTTTTTTAAAAACTTACATTAAAACCATCAATAATAATAAGACATAAAAACAAAGATCACCAAAACAAAAAACCGAAATAGGTTAATTATGAGAATCTAGTTTAAATAAAAAAACCACTAATTAAAGAACTGTGTGTTTTTTATTTTTAAAACCATGGTTTATTCATTTTCCCAACCCATACGTCTTAAGTAAGGGGTGTAAGGGAAAATAAAAAATTAATGTCCGCACTCAGGTTAATTAAAAAAAAAACTTCCCACGCTATTTCAGTATTTGTGGTCAGCTCTATTGCACTTGCCCGAAAGACCCTCCTGTGCTATCAAGAACCGATACTATGAAGAATGGTAATCTTTAGCGCTAATCGCTATCTCATTCTCTCAAACTAACGCTCTAAGAAGAACAAGAGTTGAGTTCTCACACTCTATATTTGATCAGTTAGCCAAATTAGTTAATTTATATAAATTAGTTAACTGCTAATTTTATATATAATTGAGTTACTCAATGAAATGTGAATTTGCATGAATTCGATTTTCCACAAGTAAGATGTATCAAGATTTAATATATATTGCTAATAATGTTCAAACAAAAAGTCTATATTTATATATTAAGTAATTCTCTTTGTATCAACATAATATCATCCCATCTCTCCAATGTGACATTATTATATTCTACAGGAGTAGCCCCCACCAAATCTAGTGAAAAATAGAATAATG
>JABUQX010111976.1:0-24694 GCA_015478945.1 Trachelipus rathkii | reverse complement strand
CGAGAATGCAATTCTGGTGGAGATGAGCTTCCATTACTTCGGCTAGTTATATGTGCACTGGTATGTGAGTTGTTGTTTCTTAAAAATTTTCTCGTTGTGGGTGTGATTGTTGGTGTAATAAGAGGATTGCCCTGTGGGGAGCCGCAGGTTGTTTAGGATTGTTTGTTATTAATAAGGCTGGGAAGATACATACGTGTATTATCATATATATATATACTACTATAACTACACTATATAAACTCCTCTCGCTCTATGTATATAGTTGTATATCACACTCCTATAATCTATATAACTACATATCACCTATAAATGAATACGAAAGCCCATCAATGATTTCTTCAGCCTCGTCGCATAATTAAGCAGTGAAGGTATGTAGTAGGGGGCATCATGTCAGAGCTCTCCAGACTCTAATTCACAGAGGCGAGGTAGTTATTATAACGTATAAATAAAAATATTAGTATACTATGATTATATCATAGTTAGCACGATACTCAGTGCTAGTAGAGAAAGTTTATTCTATGTTTTTATAGTTATACAAACAGGCTCAACTATTTAATATATTATATATTTAATTTAATATTTATTAGTTAATAATTAATTAATTATATTTATATTTAATTATTATTTATTATATATTATATATTAATTATATATAATATTACTTATATTAATTATTATTATTTAATATTCATTTTTATTATATATTTAATATTATTTAATTAATATATATATTATTATTATTATTATTATATAAAATATGTATCCGTTTTATCAGTCTTTAAATCAGAACTGTGAACAATATACAATATATTAATAGTCCCTAATTTAATTATTAAATTATGATACAGTATTAGATACACAACCATACTCAAAGATATAAATTATGATAAGTTTGATATAGAACTTGAACACTCCCTGGAATGGATTGTAGTTGATGAACAAGTAACGATTCTATCTTACGAGTACCCATTCAAAAACTAAGTGCATAAACTTTATTTAAGTCAATTTTCCCTAAAATAAGATATAATATTATATATAATAAGAATAATATAATAAATAATTCTTACTTATAAGAATAAGAAATATTAATAATTTAAATATATAATATATAATAATAAATATAAATAACTTTTACCCATTACTATAACTTCTACAATTTTAATAATAATATAACCTATAATATAATTACATAATAAATAAAAATAATAATATAATAATAATATAAATAACATTAATTATCATCAAGATATAATCTTATACTAGAAAATAATACACCTCAATAATATATATTCATATAATAAATCATTAATTAATACAATATTAAATATTTTAGTAAAAGTTGAAATATATTTTTATTTGTAATCCCATTACGATGTGTTTAGTGAAAAAACAGGAAATGTTCTAACAAAACTATCTAGAGTGAATAAGAATACTTTTAGCTTTCTATTCCTATTAATCAACTGATTAACTAGACTAACTTAAACTTTTCAGTCTATAGATATAATCTGTCGAATTTAAGTATTACATTTATAAAGTATGATCTTAACCTTTTCGAAAATTAAATTTAGTTAACTTATATTAAATGAATTTATTGGTATAATTACATTATCTATAATAACATGTGAACTAATTAATTATACTTGTATGCATTTGTGAAATAATTTAATATATTATAAAAGTTAGAATATCAAACAAGTGTTCTACACTTTTTAGTAGAGCAATAAAGCATGGTTTCATATTCAAAGTAATTTTGCTAGTATATCATAAACATGGGATTATAGTTATCGTATATTTCTTAGTATATATTTTTAAAATTATGACTTTAATAGTTCTATAAAAACAATATGTTTGAAATAAGATATTTACCTAAAATAACGTGTATTTTATCATTAAATAAGTAGTAGTCAGACACTCCCAAATATATAGCTATAACTTTAAATAGCTATATAATTAATTATTATCCATTATAGATAGTAGTAATAATAATCCATTAAGTTAATTAATAAATATTATTTATATTTGTATATTATATTTACATTATTAAATATAGTATTTCCTACCGCTAATATATAATATATTATTTAACTTTAATCAAAGTATTTATTACTATATATATGCTTACGTATTTATACCAATATGATATATTCATATAAATACAGGCTATACATTATTAATCATTAGTAAATCCTATCTGGACCTAAAGTTGAATTCATATTATGTGACTAAAGTCACAATGATAATACTTTATTTTTCCAGCTATTTCATTATAGTATTCATTTAATTTATAATACGTTAAAATTAAAAATTTTGTTTTAGTATTTATAATAATAAAATAACATTTATTATATAAAAAAAACTTTGTAAATCATAAGTTTAATAATAATAATATATATATATACTTAATATATATACTATAAATTATATATAGACTATATAATATAATAAGTATATTATTATATATATTAATTTATATATAGTAATTAATCTGAATTATATATATTTAGTTATATATAATTTTATATATACTTGTTAATAAATTATTATACTGCAATAATTTATATGATATTTTTAAATTTACTTTATTTATAATTTATGTATGTATTTTTAATAATATTTATCATAACATTATATATATTGATACTTATTAAATATATATATATACTATATATATATATATAATATACTATTAATAACTATAATGTTATTTTATAAATTATTAAGTATTATATATAATGTATAGTGTTATAATATATAATATAAAAATACAGTACATCACATATAATACTTATGATACTCGATAAAGTTCTTAAGATTATAATAAGGATAGTTAGAAATATATAATAATTATATATAATATATATAATATTAATATACTATAAATATATATAGTAATATAGCACATATAATAAATATACCTATCCTATATACCTATATATTTATACTAATTATTTTCGGTTAATGAATTTTTTTTTTAAATGAAGTAATTAATAAAATTATTATGAAGAATAGTGTTAAACAAAGGGTTATTATTTTAAATTCAAAGATTTTTACTAAAAATAAAAAATACAAACCAAAAAATTAAATCAAATACAGTAGCTATAAATCTCCCATAGTTAATGATTTACCTAACAACATGTTACAAAATGTAGAGCCCCTGTTTATGAATACTGGCCAAAAAATAAGCAAGTATAAACCCATAAACCCTTTGCTTCATCATATCATTTAATGGCATATATACTCACTCTCATTATCTATAAAATAAATAAACGAAAATACATTAATATGGACAACGGAAGGTTTAAATTACACATTATTACTATAATTCAATGCTTCTTGATGGTAGTCTTTTTTTTGTTTTGATGTTTCTGATAGTATCATATATTAATATTATAAATCAATCTTATTATGATCTTAACTAACACAAAATACCATTAACTATAATTCCATTCTTATGATATTACTAAGAAAATTACGATAACTATAATCCATGCTTTATGACGTAGAACAGCCAAAAATTACTTTGGAATTGAAACCATGCTTTTTTGCTCAACTAAAAAAAGGTGCGAACACTATAATCCCCTACCTATTATAAATTTACAAATGAACAATATACTATAATCATCATTGTTTATCGACTATGATTATACTAAAATTTCATTTATAAGTAGATTCAGCTCGATGATTTTACTGCACAATGATTAAAATATACTTATAAATCCATGATTATAATAGAGTGCAAATATAGTATAATCGTACCTCTGAATCAAGGAAGAAAGGCAAATTCTTCATCTGGACTATTTTGTCTGAAACAATTTCCTTTTCTTTCAATACAAACAACCATTCGTAATAGGAGGGAGTGTTGTACGAAACAAAATTTCACCCTTTCAAATATTATTATTATATATTATTATTTTATTATTTTATTTTATTGATATTATTATTTATTATTTTTATTATTTTAATTATCTATTATTATTATTCAATTATTATTATGTTATTTGATATGTATGTGGAATTATTATTTATTAGATAAGTAAGTAGTAGTAGTAGTTAAGTAGTAGTTATTATTATTAATTATTCCAATAATCCTATTTTAAATTGCATTCATTAATTAATAATATTATATAAATACATAAATTAACTTATTATTATTATATTATTATTATTATAATTATTAATAATTATGTATATATTATTACATCGTAAATTGACTTAACAATTATATTCTTTGCTTTCGCTATTGTACTCGGGGACTCGAAAGGGAACTTACTGTTACACTCCAGAACAGCCCCTATTCCACAGAAGGGTTCAACAGCTAAATCAAAATCAAATTTACTTGATTGGTAGTGTAGGAACCTAACTTATATATATGGGAATACAATAATTGTATTTAACAGTTTCTGAATAAAGACATGAGAAATAAAACTACAATCAATAATTTAATAATAATAATAATCATAATAATTAACTAAATAATAACTAATAATAATAATAATAATAATAATACCAATAATTAATAATAATAATAATGTAATAATAAATAATAATATCAGGAATAAATAAAATAATAATAATAATAATAATAATAATAATAATAATATAATTTAATAGATAATAATAATAATCAGTGCCAGTTATAAACACAAAAAAAAACAAAAACTTCTTCACATTCAATAAAAATTCTGCAAATATGAAGTAAAATTAATGACCTCGGAAAGGAGCATCGGAAGAGATGAGTGCCAAAAACAGACAATCTCCTGCTTGCTGACGGATCGGTGGATCGGAAGACTCTTGTTGTAGGGATATTCGTCAGGTTCCTTTTGATTGGGATATCTGCGTATTCAAAACAAGAGTTTATGGGAATAGAAATATATATTATGGATATATATTATTATTACTGTATATATAGTTCATAGTGATATATTTTTTTTTTTTTTTTTATATCTAGTATATATAATATATTGATATATATATACTATCGTATTGATTTAGTATTACGTTGAGTATATATATATATATACTATATATAATAATATTCACTAATACGATATATATATATGATAATATATATATACATATAACTTATATATATAATACTATAACTATATATATATATATATAGTATATTTTAAATACTATATATTATATTTATATATATAGTATAATATATACAATAATACTAAATATATATACTATATAAATATAATATATATATATATAGTATTTAAGTATATATATAATATTATATACTATATATATATTATAGATATATTAGATTATATATATTATATATATATATATAGTATATATTATATATATATATGGATATATAATACATAATAATAGATTAATATGTTTATAATACTATAGTTATATTTCCAAATCCTGTTCTATACTATCTTTAACTCTAAGTGCTATATAGTACATCAAGATCTGTCAAGCTTTGTGCTTAATAGCAGCAACGGAGATTATTCATTCTTCCAGGGAGTTATAAGGATTCATACAGTCGTATATTAATAAAATAATACATAATAATAATAATACATATATCAATAATACATAATAACATAATAATAATAAATAATAATACATAATAATAATAATAATAATATAATAATAATATAAATAATAATAATCAATAATCATTAATAAATTATCATGAGCCATCTGTTATTAGTCTAAACACTTTATAAGGAATTTTTAAAAACTATTGAAAGATTTTTAGTTAACGATAGAATCAATATACTGATATGCTTGTTATAACACCACTTAATAGATAATAATAATGATTAATAATATAATCAATAATAATATATTAATCGGATGAATAATAATATAATTAATTAATTTATAGATTATGATTAATGATGATCCATTAAGCAACTTTAAAATTCATACAACAATTTCTTCAGCTGCTTCATACCGGTTCAAAACAAATTATTTTGGCTATGTTCATTACTATATAAAATGATACAAAAATATGACGTAAGGCAATAAGTCAATTAGACCAAAAAATGAAATGCATGAGGTTTAGTGAGGGGCATAATATGCTTGCGCTTACTGCTTATTACTGCCCTTCTATTGGTCCATAACAGTACATGTTACTCTAACAAAATTTTCGGACACATTTTAAGTAAATACCAAAATGTTTATACAACTTTTAAACATAAATAAAATTTATAAATAAAAAAATTAAAGTAAATAAAACTATAAATGTCGAAAATATTTTAAAAAAATAAAACATTAAGCAAAAAAAAATCATAAAATGTAGTAAAACTTTAACATAAAAAAAATAAAATATAAAAACATTAAACAAAAAAAAATTTAAAGACAAAAATTGAAAAAATACAAAGAAAAGGAAATATTATATTAAATATATGAAAATATAAATGTTATGAGCTTGCAAAGTGAAACCGAAAACATTTACCAATGTGACGTTAGTGCAGATTGTACCTTAGAAGTAACGAATGGACAAGCGTGGTTTAGATATGACAAATATATTCTGGAAGAGAGAGAGAGAGCAGGAGAGAGGAGAGGTGAAGAGAGAGAAGAGGAGAGAGAGAGGAGGAGAGAGAGAGAGAGAGAGAGAAAGAGAAAGAGAACGAGAAAGAGAGACGAGAGAGAGAGAGAGAGACGACGACGAAGAGAGAGAGAGAGAGAGAGAGAGATGAGAGATGAGAGAGAGACGAGAGAGAGAGATGTTGTAATTATAAAGTAATATGAGTTCGGTTACGTTTAGACAATTATTAGGGAGATGTGTTGTCCGGAGTTATGCGTGGTAACGATCAGATAAGTTAGAACTGAGCGGCAAATACTTGCCCGTGGAGCTAAATCTGTGTTGAGTTTCCTATTATGGGATTTTGTGCAACATTTGCCGCCATTGTAATCGACTTAACGAGAAATCAATTAAGGCCTCGCTGCTGTTAAGTTTCCACTAACGCTATCAATATATACTATATAATATCTATTATACTATATATATAGTATATACTTATATAATATATATACTAATCTATTACTAATAATATAATTATATAATACTTATATATATATAGTATATAATATTACTATATGATTACTGCGATATATGTATATACTTAAATAGTAATATAATACTACGTTATCACTATATATATATATATATAGTATATATATATACTATATATATATATATATATATATATATAACATATATATATATATATATATATATATTATAAATATAATATATATCTATATAACATATATACCATATATTATATAATTATATAATATATAGTATATATATATAGATATATATATATACTGTACTAATAATATTATATATATAATTATATATATATAATTATATATATATATATACTAATAATATATATATATATATTATATATATACTATACTATAGTAATATTATATATAATAATATAATATAGGGCTGATGTCACACCACTTCTCTACCAACTTATAGTTAATATTTTGATCGTTTTAGTCACTATGTATTTAAACAATTGTTTCTTCACCCTTAAAATTTTATTTTAAGGATAAAAATCCATAGAAGCCGATGATCCCCATCTCAAATGGGGACATTACCATTTCTGATTCCTCTGGAATCATAGTCGTCCTTCGTCATTCTGCATTCGTCATTCTGCCTTCTCTTATGCACTCTGTGGCAATCCATTCTCGCTATACATTCTGTGCTATTTCTGGCTTTTCAGCTTCTGCGGGGGGGACTTTAAAAAATCTTCTTTTTCAGTTGGGGCCCCCTCCAGGGGTCATCAGACACCTTTGAGAGTACTGAAAGTATGTTATTCATGTTCTACGTTCTTGTAAACATATATAAAGACACCACTATTATGGTGTTAAGTACATGTTTACTAACTCGGCACCGCACCGTCACCGCACCGGTGCCTGTTTAGACACCTACAATCACTCATTTCCCCAGTCATATGAGACTTCTTTTCATATTTCTTTTAGCGCTCCGGCACTTGAGCCAACTCAGGGTCCGGAATCCTCTTCTATTCTAGCTCCTTCAACCTCTTCTATGCACTTGCCAAATTTCATCCTTTTGTAAGCATTTCCAAGGTTTTTGGGTTCAGCCCCATTGCACGTTGGGCGTAGCGGCGTGAAACCCAGGCTCTAGACAGGCAGCATCATCAGCAGACGGGGTGCAGAGTTTGAATGGGATGCCTCAACTCACAACTAGAATCCACTTAAACAGGCTAGAATATGCAAAGGTTGCCAGATTTGGACAGATTTGTAGCAAAATCTGGCATTCCGATGGATTTCTGATCATTACTACCGATTATATCGAATGTTAAATAATGGTAATGATTTTCTTTCGATTATGTTTTTCAATGTATTAAGCCAACCAGAGCACGTAGAAAAACGATTTAAAAATCGATCTAGGGGTAAAAGACCTCGATAAATCAAATGGAATCATTAGAAATGGTCTACCGATCGTTTAAAACCTTTTGTAAACCCAAACCCCCCTTTTGGGGAGTTAACCCACTAAGTGCAGATTAAAAACTCAGAAAACTGTCTTCCAGACCTTAAAAAACACAATATTGACGTATCAAACGTCATACACCAAATGTTGCAAAATGTTGCTTTGTAACATTTGCAACATCCGGTTGTAACTTCTTGTTTGCAGTTTGGATGTTGGAATCGCACCCCTTATTAATGCGCTAGGTTTCAGCATGAGGGTATGTTGTTGTTATTATTATTATTATTATTATTATTATTATTATTATTATTATTATTATTATTATTATTATTATTATTATTATTATTATATTTTATTATTATTATTATTATTATTATTATTATTATTATTATTATTATTATTATTATTATTATTATTATTATTATTATTATTATTATTATTATTATTATTATTATATTAATTATTTTATTCATTTTTATTGATATTTTATTATATTGAAATTATTATTATTATTATTATGATATATTATTATTATTATTATTATTATTATGTATTTATTTAATTATTCTTATTATTTTTTATTATATGAATATTTTTTTGAGGAGTGTTTAGTAAGTATCGAGTAGTAATAGTAGTAGTAAGTACTCGGTCAATTCCTTTCTATTCTTACAAAGAGAATCCCTAATTTGAGCGATTTGTAAGGCGTAATAACTTACCAATATGGTTTAATGTAATTGAAATATATGTGAATACTCTGGAGAATTTGTAAAAGATTCTTTTCAAAGCTCTTATTGAGATTACTTGGGGAAAATTCTGCAATCCATATATATATACTATTATACATATATATATTATATAATTTAATATATATAATATTTATATATATATATATATATATAATGATTAAGCTATATAAATATATATATATATATATATATATATAGTATTATATTATATATTACATCTTAATATATATATATATATATATATTGTCTGTCCCTTTTCAGACTGAAACTGAGATAAAGTCTATGATTGAAATTTGATTGTTCTCGCTGTGCATTGGCAATGGGTTGCCTGCTTTCCTTTCAGAAATTAATACGCACGTGTTTCAAAATACCAAAATCCCCATTTTTCTTTTATATCTTCCGGAATCAAGCTAAATTTTTGTCTCATGCAAGACTAACAAACTCTTCTTCTTTAAATGAAAAATGATATTCTCTTCCTCGAAGCCCTCTCTAGACTGGATTCCGTGGCTTTTCATCCTTTTCCACCTTAACCTAGCTACTCCTTTATGCCAGATATTGCTCCGTAATCTTCTTTTGCTCATTTCTCTTCTAGAATTTCTCCAGCTTTACAAAGGTCTTAAGAGGTACTTCTAGCCTGATGGTTTTTAAAAATTGTGGCGAATAAAGGCCACGGATTCCTCTTAGGACCTTAAACTATCCCATCCTACTATGGTTTGTCCTCTTGTTAATTCTAAGTATTGTGTGAATCCATTCTTAATTAAGGGAAGATATTGGGAACACTCATTGAAGTTTTCTAGATGCTGATCACCGATCTCGTCACAATGATTGGCTTCCTCAGTTTAATGTGTGAGTTTACTGTTGTCACATCTTTGGCTCATAACTTCTGACTCCTTGATATTTTTTGAACCTTTGGTGTATTGTCGGATAACTTTAGCTTCAAGTGCCGAACTATGGAAAGCTTTTAATACGAGTTTGTACAGATGAACTTTGATTTTTAAGCTTCCCATCCTTTGGTATACGATCCTTATTGCATTATGATCTTACTTTCTATCACTTCATTACCTTATTCACTTCTATGCACCGCGCTCACCCCTTTATAATTAGGTACTTTCAATTTTGTAAAGTTGTTACAGCCACCTTGCCAAATAAGCTTAGTGATAGGAGAGGTGAAACATTGGGGGCCAACTAACTAAAGATCTTTCTCAAATTATTAATGCAGAGAAACTTGGTGGTTGTTATTATAAATTAGATATCAAGCAAACTCAGTTTCCCTTATCATTCTTTCTTTTCGCACACATAAACTTCTATACTGCTGCGTCTATAAAGATCATACTCTAGCGACAAACATCTGTAACCAAACACCTTACGTTCACCTTGTCCTTATACTCTTTAGTAGATCTCCTTTTGTCTGCCTGACCTTTCTTCGGAAGGTATTTTTGAACTATATTAATTACTTATTTCCCTTGCTCCACATGGATCTTTTGAGATTCTCTAGTCTTTTCTTTCCCATTCTCTCTTCGTCTTCATCTCCTTATACGTAAGATAGGCTGAGTTTAGTCAGCACGGTCTTCTAGTATGGGTAGTGTAGGTCTCACACCATCTTCAAATGACGCGTTTAAGGACTCAACAAGCTACTTCCTTCGTGGCCGGGTGACAGATATCTATTACATTTATTATTAACGTCCTGCTACTTGCATGCTCTAGCTATTTACTCCCGTGTTAGCGTTTCAATTCTGGCTTGTTACATGTCACGTGCCAAATTCTCAAGCACCTTTCGACTTATCGCTTCTACGTCGATATGTGTCTATTCTGCTCTTGGATGGGATGCGCTTTCTTACTACTAACCGTTATACATCATTCTCTACTGAGTTGATAGCACGCAAGGAACATTTCCTTTTGATTAATCTCAATGGATAAGCTTCTCCAATGCTGAGCGATATACGTTATTTCCACCTTATTGAGCATTTACCTCTTTGCTCAAATGCTGATTATACACGATCAGCTGCCAACTGGAGCAAAGGTTCAGCAGAAATAGCACTCTCATTCTTATATCTATTTATTCACCAGTTTCGTTCTCGCTGTCAAAACGCTATTTAGATGAGGTTATTCAAGATATGCTTCATTACAGTTAGTCTCTCAGGAATACGGTCCATCATATTTTGACCATCGTGGTTATATTTAGTTGAATGTTCTGTTTTGGTAAATTTGGAGGGGAATTGTAATTGGCCATGTGGCCCTTTATTCATTTAGAGTTAATAATGAATATATATTATGTTATCTTCATCATAATATAAGTAGCTGATTCTGATAGTCCGTGCTGGTGACTGCGATACGGTCAATCTTACTATACGTATAGTTAACAATCAATATTAATATATACTTATTATCGCACGCTGAATATATATCTATATCATATATATTATAGTGTATATATGACTATATATAAATATATATAAACATCGTAGTTAGTATTATGACTATATATATATATATATATAAGTATATTATATATATTTATATAGTATATATATTAATATATTCAATATAGGAATATATATCGCCCAAGAGTATATATTTAGTAAGCACATGCAGCACTACGTCTATTTAACCACGAAATCGACTCATGACAATTTAAAGACAGTAAGATCGTTCATTAAATACAATACGATGTAAACAGATTCTATTATTAAAACGTATGACGTCAAAAAAAACACCAAGCTTTCGACCACTTCACCTGGAGGTCTTTTTCAAGGGAATTGGACAATATAAAACACGAATAAATTCTCAATGAACTGGACAGCTCTAGTTTGTTTCGACCAAACTCTTACTGTATTTTTCAAAGAAGCCCTTTATAAGTTTTTCCTCCCATTATAAATTATATTAACAGGTTATCAATTTTATATTTCTCCTGGATTTTTGTGGGAATTATTTTTTGTATTTCTTATAATAAATGATTCAATGAATTTCTTTTTTCAACATTTTTGCAAGAATAAAATTATTGTTAGCTGATTCATTTGTCCGCATGGTTAATGCTCATTCATCGTGGCTGATATAAAGCAGAACTGCGGTCTCCATACCTCAGGCTATATCTATGTTGAATAATGTACGTCGTTTTAAATTCAACGGTTTTCCCGAAATATTTTCCTCCAATATTGCAAGCTTACTATGAAATGTATGAAGTTATTACTTCATTTAATTGAAATTTTGACATAAATTTCCTCTTAAGAGTGTTTGAGATGGACTGAATGATAATGAATTTGATAAATTTTTTTCACTTCTGGTCCGATATGAGAGGGAATACACCATTTATTTCATCCTTTTTATAAGTTTATAAGTTTTTTGAATGGTTTCACTCAATGAGTATAATTTTTTCTTGCTTTATGAAAAGCTTTGTTTATAAGCATTGATCATTGTAATTACCCGCAAATAATGATTATAAAAACATAAGTTTTTCATAAAGCAAAAAAAAATTATACTTATTGAGTGAAACCATTCAAAAATTAAGAAAATGATGAAAAATTGTTATTCCTTAAATCTAAACAAAATCAAAGAAGAAGCTTTATAGTACCAAAACAATAAGAAAGGAGAGGTTACTTACAGACAGGAAGATGGTAAATGAAAAGATGGACTGAATATTTTGGGAACTCCTAAATGAGGAAAGAGGAGGAATGTGGAAGAGGAGCAATATGTGGGAGAGGAGATAGAGGGGTGAATCCGATAACGATGGGAGAATATGAGGAGGCTTTGTCAAAAATGAGGAAAGGAAAAGCGCCGGGCGAAGATGAAATGCGATAGAGTCTGATAAGGGAAAGGAATGCAGTCTCTAAGGAGAGAGTTGTCGTGAGTCCGCTTTAGAAATGTGGATGGAAAGGTGTACACAATGCCATCCAATTTCGAGAATAGTTGTTTGGCACAGATTTTATAAGCGAAATGAGATACCGAGAGTGTGGAACCTACAGGGGAATAGCTTTATTGGATCATATAGCGAAAGTGTACGGAGGATTTTAGAAGGAAGATTAAGAGGAGTGATAGAGGTACAGTTGGGAGAGGAACAATATGGGTTTGGAGAAAGTTATGGAATTTAAACTAAAACAGCATATATAACCTTCTTGGACTTAAGAAATGCATTTGGATCGGTACCCAGAGCCTGACTTTGGAGGATGTTGGGGAGGTGTACGGAGTGGAGGAAAGACTGAGGAGAGTAATAAAAGCTTGTATAAGCGTTTGTGAACGTAAAATGAGAACTGGATGGAAAAGTGGGAAATGGTTTGAGGTTGGGACGGGAATGAACAGGGCAGTATCATATCTTCCCCTACTCTTTATAGCGCTTACTTGGAATGTAGTAATCAAAAGGTAATGAAGGAATTTTCGAATTGCTTGATGGTGATATAATGGTGTAGGCGAACGATTTGGCGTGTTTGAGTGGAGATGGTGAGAGGTTATGAGAGGACTTATGGAAAGTTTTGATAGAAATTTGAGGGATAGGTTGGTTTAAAGATGAATACGTAAAAGACAGTGATAATGAGAGTGAGTAGAGAGGATGAGGGAGAAGTGATAGAATCATTGAATAATGACAGGATTGAGAAATATGGATCAGTTTGTGTCTTGGTGCTTATGTTACAAGCAAGGAAGATGGTGTACGGGAAGTGTAAGGCCCAATGAAAGAAATACGGGAAAGGAACAATGAAAGCGTTAATCACCCAAATATGGAAATCGATTCTGTCTCCGCTGACAGGCTGTAGGCCTTCCCTGAGGGAGATGTATATATATATATACCCGTATATAATATATATAATATATATGTATATATATATATATACTAATATATATATTATTATATATATATATAGTAATATATATATATATATACTATTATATATATATATATATATGTATATAAAGTATATATATATATATAGATATATATATATAAATATATATATATTAATCAAACTTACGCATCATTGTGACTAATAAATGTATACAATCATTCCACATTTTGGCTTCTATGTAATCTTAAAATCATGTTTTAAGAACCTGAACGCCTTTGGCTCACATCTTGGGTACATTGATTCCAAGTTCGAAACCGCTAAGGAGAATAAAGAATCCATAAAATAAATTCATTTATTTCTGAGGTAGAATGGTTTACGTTATATGCTAGAGTAAAGACGACAATTATAATATACTATATATATATAGTATTATATATTATATATATATATAGTATATATATATTATATTATATATTATATACTATAATATTATATATATATATAAATATAATATATATATATATATATAATATATTAATATATATATAATATTATACTATAATATACTAGTATATATAATATATATATTATATATATAATATATACATACCTATATATTCTCTCAATTTAAGCAATAAATATTACCCCTTATGTTTTTTTAAACAAAATACAAAACTTTGTTTTGTCAATGCATCACAAAAGAACTTAAAAAATAGAAATGATACGAGGATATTTACTTTTATATATCCTTTAACAATCAAGTATTTTTATTTTTTTTTTAATTGTGATAATATTTCATATATCATTTATATTAATGCTTTTGAGGACAAAAATATTTATATTAAACACTCAAAAACAACAATTTTAATTTTCAAAACCATTTTTGGTTTCTCATAAACATATTTTGGATTATTCCATTATTTTATATTAAATATTGATGACAGTTTCTGTACATAGTATCGAAATATCACATAGGCTATAATGGGGAGCTATATTAAATATATATAAAGAGATATAAATATAGTTATATCTAATAATTTATATATAAAATCAGTTTTAATTATATATTAATATATATATTATAAAATCAAATATGATAGATAATAAATTAGTTATTTATATATATATATATTATTTATTATAATTTTTAATTAAATATTGATTAAAATCAATTTTAATTAAATATTGATATTTATTTATAATCCTATTATTAGTGATGGACATGACCATCCGACATCCCGCATCCGCATTTCGGCAATCCGCACCTAAATTGAATCCCGCACTCCGCATCCGCATGCCCGCCACTCACCTAAACGTCACATCCGCATCCGCATTATCGCGCATCCTCTTTTGAAATATGAGGATGTTGCGGATGTTTCTACATTTTTGATTAAATGCATATAAATATTTGTAATCTTATCATGGTGAGTTTTATGTGGGAATATTGTAATTTGAATTTCGGATTTCAGTATATATATATATGATATATAGTATAGTGTATATATTAATATAATATTATAATATATAAGTCATATAATATAACCTATTTATATGTACTATATATATATATAATATATATACTATTATATATATTAGTTATTAGTTATATATAAAATATATATAATATATATATATATAATACTAAAACTATTATTAATTATATGTATATATATACTATATATATATATTATATATATACTATATAGTATATATATATATATATATATATATATATATATATATCATATATCTATATATATAATATATATTATTTATATATTATATATATATATATCATTATATATATATATATATATATTTATGATACATATATATATGAATATATATATATATATTATAATATTACTATATATATATTCATATATATATAATATATATATATATATTATACTATTAAATATATAGTAATATATATAGTATATTATATATAACTATATATATATATATACTATTAATATATATATATATATATTAATATATATATATATATTATATATATAGTATATATATATTATATATAATAAATATATATACTATATCTAATATATATAATATATACTATATATATATAATATATAGTATATTATATATATTATATATATATATATATTATATATAATATAATCTCACTAATCCAGAGGCCGTGTACGTGGAAGCAAAAAATGAAGCGGAGAGAGTGAAGAAGAGGGCAAAGGAGGGAGGTGGCTTAGAAGCTAGCAAAGGAACTGATAGATGATATGAAGGAAGCAAGAAGAAGATTTTTAGAATGGCAAGAAACGTATAGAGGAGGAAGAGTAAGAGTATGTAATGATCAAAGAAAAATGGAGCAAACATGTGGTTACACCCGGAAGAAAAAAACAAAAGGTGGATAGAGTACTTGTGATGATTGTCTGAATGTGAGCAGTTGCAATTGGAAAGAGGAAGGAGGGAGAGAGAGGAGGAAGGGAGAAACGTGGAGGCGAGAAGAGGGGAGAGGTAAATAACGGAGGAGGAATTTTGAGGAGGGCGTTAAGGAAAAATTGAAGAGCGAAAAACTCCTTTAAGGATGGGATAAATTTGAGTTGCTGAGAGGAGGAGGAGAGGGGCGAAGACTTGATGCTGAGATTTCTGAACAGGTGTTGGTGGAGAGTAGAGGGCCGGAAGGTTGGGGAAGGTAAATAAATAGTTCCCCATTTATAAAGGTAAGGGGGCGCAGGAAATTGTAAAAATTATAGAAAATCTCACTAATGGATCACATGGTGAAGTTATATGAAAGAATATTAGAAAGAATTTTAAGATAAAAAATGGAACCCAAACTTGGGGATGAGCAGTATGGGTAAGGGTGGGTAGAAGTACTCATAGTTAGTGCCATTTAGAATGAATAGGAAAAGACATGGGAATTGAAAATAAGAAGGCAATATAGCTTTCTAGACTTGAAGAAAGCATTTGATTCTGTACCCAGAAAGAAGCTGTGGAGAAATTTCCGGAGAGGGATTATGAAAGTTGGAAGGGGCAGACCCCTGGGAAAGAAAAAATGGGAGCCCAAGTAAAGAAAGTACAATACGTGAATTAGCATAAGTAGATTAAGAGAACAGGAAATAAGAAACGTTGAGAATGGTTTTTGAGAGTAAAAACTTGGAGTAGGCAAGGTATTAGTGCTGGTTCCGCTACTGTTTATGGCGTATTTAGACACAGTCATTAAAGGTGTAAAAGAGAGTTTAGAAGAAATTGACGGAGAATCATTGCATATGCAGATGATTTGGAGTGTTCGAGTGGAGATGGTGAAAGGTTGAAGCAAATGGTGCTGTGTTGCAGAAAAAGTTGGAGAAACAGGATTGAATACGTGTGGAGAAAACAGAAACAGATTGTAGTAAGCAGAGGGAGTAGGGAGGAGGATTGATAGTGGAGGTAGAACGTGGTAGAACAAGTGCTCAAGATAAAAAATGTGGATAAGATATAAATATCTAGGAAGCACTTGAGGAAGAGAAGGGGAGTGTGCAAAGGAAATTACGGAGTAGGATTGAGCAGTATGGCAGAGACTGTATAGAGCAATATACCACCATCGTTGGAAAGATTAAATATATGACAAAGGGTGAAGAGAGCAATATAGAAGGACGTGTTGACCGCCCGATACTGTTTATGGAGCCCGAGACCATGGAGAATGACAGACGAGAAGAGGAGAGTAGAATTCAGGCAGCGAAGATGAATGTGTTGAGGACAGTGATGGAAAAGACGAGAAAGAGAGTGAGAACGACGACAGTGTAGGAGAGGCGGGTGTGAACCATGATGCAAATAAAGTGGACGCAGCCAGATTGAGATGGTGGGGACACCTGGAGAGGATGCAAGGAGAGAGAGAGTTGCCAGCAGGAGGACCGGAAGGCTGGAGGCCCCGGACAGGGAGTGAGAAAGCCGAGGGGAAGACCAGTTGGAAAAGAAAGGGGAGAAGACACAGTAGAGGGATTCATGTGAGGAAACATCCAGAGTGCCTGCAATATGGATGAGCGAGGCAGAAGTTAGGGTCGTCGATGGAGATAGAGCAAGATGGAAGCGAGGATTAGGCCCCACTGACATGCTCGTCCATGACGTGGACGTGAGCAGTCAAGTGAATGTAAAGATATATAGGAATATCGTCATATCAATGTTCATTGTGCTTCCAAGTTCATCTATATAATATATTATATATATATAGTATATATACTATATATATATATATATATCTATATAATATATATAATATAACGTATATAATATAACACATAATATAATACATATAATATGACTAATATAACGCTTTAATATAGACTCATATATATATTACATATATAGGGTATATATATAAAGGTATATATATATATATACTATATAATATATTATATATATATACATATATATATATATATATACATATGCATATATATACTTATATTATATATATATGATATAGATATATATAGTATATATATATATATAATATTATATTATATATATATATATATATTAATATATATATATATATATAATAATATATATATATATATATAATATATCTATATATATATAAGTATATGAATAATTAACATTATAGGTATTTATAAGCGTTAAACAACCGCCATCCGCAATCCGCATCCCGCATCCTCATCTACTTAAGATCCGCATCCGCATGCGCGCATCCGCATCCTCATCATCTTTAAGAAATTCATTCGCATTGTTTTCACCAAAACTGTCGAAGAAATTTTAAATATATCTTTTCACTATTTGAAATGAGTTATATTGTTACATTATATGCGTTATATTATATAAGTTATATTAGTTATATTAATATAATATATAATTAAGCACTATACGATAGGTATAAAATCTTTATAAAAATAAGTTAATATTATATATATATACAATATTGATAGTAAAATATAATATATATATTATCATATAAATATATATATATATATATATATATATATATATATATATTATATCGTATATGTATATATACCTATATATCTATATATATTAAAGCATATATACTATATATATATTATATATATATATATATTATATATAATACATTATATATATTATATATTATATAGTAATAGATTATAATACTAGATATTATACCTGGATATATAGTGTATTAGTATTATATTATAACTAATATATATTATACGTAATGTAATATATATATACTATATATATAGATATATTTATAAGTAATAATATATATAATATATTATAATAATTATAGTATTATAATATACTAATATATAATATATATATATATACGCTTCAATTAATTAATATACTATATATATATATATATATATATAATATGCATATATATCATATATATAGTATATATACTATATTATATATATATATATATATATATATATATATATATATATATATAGATATATATAATATATGATATAACTATATATATATATATATATATATATATTAAATATTATTATATATATATTATATATATATATATATATTATATATATTATGTACTATTATATATATATATATAATAGTATACATATATATATATATCTATATATATATATATACTATATATATATATTATATATATATAAGTATAGTAATATATATAGTGGTATATATATATATATATAATAGTATTCATTCCATGACACTAACTGATAACCTCTTGGGTTTATCAGAAATTATCGAGCTTCATTTCAGAAATTCACTGTAAGCTTTTACACATTTATATCCCGAATATTTAAAAATTTTCTCATCGTTACAGACCCTAAAAACTTTTCTTTCGTTGAAATGCAAACAATTCGCCTTTGGTCCTCAACGATCACAATTTTCTGATATTTTGTAATTTTGCAAATGTCAATTAAACACTTGATTCCTCCTCTCTCCTTCCTTTTGTATCTCTGTCAGTAATACGTTGTCTTAACTTCTGATAAAGCAGACTGTTTTGCTTAACCTGTCCCCTCTAACTCTATCCAGAACGGTCTTAGAGAATATTCTCATCGTCTTCTTTCTTTTCAACTATTTTTAAGATGCATTATTCTGCACTCGCTCTGAGCTTAATACTAAGAAGGCGGAGAGCTGCTGAATAATCCTCCATTGGTCCTCAACCTTGTGCTTCTTAGATTGTACCTCTTTGGAAACTGCTTCCTCACTGCTTATCAAATTCCAACCTTTTCCTCCTTTTAGAAAGAGTTATTGATCCGCAAGTGCTTGAAGTGGGGGGGGGGGCGGGAAATTTTTTCAGTTTCTTTCCCTCTGAGCCCCAAATTAATCTGGACTGTCCTGGCCGAATTTTTAGAGATAACACTTTCACCATCTTACACTTGGATTTTTCACACAAAATAAGTTCAATTTCTAACTCAGGTTGTCAAAATTTAAATTTATTTCAGAGCAACTACTTTTATAAACTCTCGCTGGTTCTTGAAAGACCTATTTCGTCCTAAACAGACAGATGTTGGATTCATCATTAAAGGTTCCTCTCTTTGGTCCCAACAGACTCCTCAAACATCGTTAAATAAACCTTCAATGATGAATCATCTAAAATTTTCCATCTTGTAGAAGTTTTTTTAATACCT
Source organism: Trachelipus rathkii (assembly GCA_015478945.1). NCBI lineage: Eukaryota > Metazoa > Arthropoda > Malacostraca > Isopoda > Trachelipodidae > Trachelipus > Trachelipus rathkii. The sequence continues at coordinate 4,146 of JABUQX010111976.1, read as the reverse complement.
ATCAATGATTTAAAATTACTCAGTTTTTTTCAGAATGCAGGATATTCTGCCATCCAGCTTGTTTTGAAGGTCCTGCGGTATTTATTCTCTATTCTTGATGCAGACTGACCAAGCCCGTTATGGTAGGCCATCGACAGGGTTACGCTGAACTGAGTTTCAAAACATCTGGCGTCTTTCATTTTAGAACAAATAGAGATATAAATTCACCTGAGAATTTCTGCTATCAAGACCGCATTCCTTGCAGAGAGGCCGACCATGAACACTCAAAAAGATAAACCTTCAAGGTGTTGTCCCCAGCGTCATGTTGCTTGAGCGAGGATTCTCGAGACTGTTTTAACATAGTACAAAGCCGCAACCTAACCTCATATGGCTCCTCAATTAAGTTATTTTTTGTCTTAATTTTGGTTTTAACTATTTATTTAATTTATCTTATTTATTATTTATTTCTATTTTTTACCTTAATATCCCGTTTTAATCACTGTTTAATTTATTTTATTGACTCTATTGTGCAAATGTATATTTAATAACAATTTTTGTTAAAAGCTGTCGAACAACTCACCAACCAATCCTCTGATAATTTAGTATATAAGCGTGTTTTCGTTTAGATTAATATATCCTCCCAAGACTGGGTCATCTAAAACAGGTTATTAATTTTGATATACATTTTTTTTTTTTTTAAGATTGTTTTATAATTTTTTTCTTTTTTTCATTTTTTATTTTTCGTTTACTATTTTTGTTCTTTATTATTGTTATATATTATTATTATTATTATTATTATTATTATTATTATTATTTATTTTATATTATTATTATTAATTATTATTATTATTACTATAAATTTTAATTTTTCATCTTTCACAAAATATTATTTTAACTGTAATTTTAATTTATGTCGTAGTTGATGATGGGTTTGGTTAACCCGAAACCTCCTAATTAAATGATATCAAAGGCTTCTGTTCGTCTTTTTGTTTCTTATATATATTAATAATATATATATAATATATCTATACTATATATATATATATATATATAATACTATATATATATAGCTATATATATTTATTAATATATATATACTACTAATATATGAAAAATATAATATACGGGGGAAACAAATTTTTTTTTCCCCTTTTAATTTTACTTAAACAAAATGTTTTTTAAAATCATCAATTCAATTATTAAAAAATGGTAGCATGATAAATTAATTTATTTTGCTAATATATATATAAAGTTTGGGAAAGAATGAACTGCTTTGAAGAATTCCTTCTTCTTAAATATACTTCGGAACTAATTACAATAAAGAATGTTTTATTTAACTTTAACATTTAATAGCCAATGTTTCTAACTCAAGAAAATATAAATTAAAAGTTTTATTAGTATTCTAGTTAATTGTTAACTTAATTTTAATGTTGCAATTTTTTTTTAAAAATAAGAGTTACTAATATTTTCCTACCATATATATTTATAATTATATATACTATATATATACTATATATTATATATATATATATACTATATATATATACTATATTATATTATTAGTATAGTATCTATAGTATTATTTCGAATATATCGCTATATTAACATTAGGATGTATATAGGCTTGTATCAACTGTTCTAGAGCACTTTCTTCTATTACATTTTTCTAGAAAGAGCCTAAGGAAAAAGAAATACATAAAAACAGATATATATCATATATTATATATATTATATATATACTATATATATTATAACTACTATATATATATATATATATATATATATCATATAATAATAATAATATAAAGTAAGCCATTCTTATTAGGCTTATTTTATGGAAACGTAGATCCATATCGGTTATGGTTTAGGTGTATGGCAGTCGACCAAAATCCATATAGGTCAGGTTAGCGTATAAGGCATCGACGAATTCATATAGGTTAGGTTTAATAGGTGTACGGTATCGACCGATCATGTAGGTTAGGTTTAGAATATACGGCATCGACGATCCAATAGGTTAGGTTTTCGGTTCAGGGAATTCCTAGTTCAGGTAGGATAAGATTTTGTTATTTAGACAGCTTTATTGTGTGTATTAACGAACTAGAAACTTTTAAACCGAAACCCTAACATGTTTTGGTCGTCCGATGGCGTATGCCTAACTTATCCACAGGATCGTCGAATGCCGTACACGTAAACATAACGTGATGGGTCTATCGTTGCCGTACGTAAGCATAAACATGGATGGGTTACTTTCTCTCTCTCTACTCTCTCTCTCTTCCTCATCTCTCTCTCCTTCCTCATTCTCTCTTATATATATAGTATATAATAATACTATAATATATATAGATTATATATATATATATATACATATATATATATATATATAAGGTATATATAGTATTATATATATATATTATTATATATTACATATACTATATATATATATATATATAGTATATATATATATATATAATATATATATATATATTATATATATCTATATTATTATATATATATTTTACTATATATATATATTATAAATAACTAATATGTATATATATTATATATATATAATATATATATATTATATATATAAATATATATATCTTTGATATATATATAATAAACTTAAAACATCTAAGAATAGGTATACATTTATATGTATATAAAACGAGGTATATCCACGTACTATTAGTGTATATATATATATATATATATATATATATATATATATGTACTATATATCTATACGTCTTTATAATATATATATTATTCATTATATTTATATATATATATATATTATATATATATATATATATAGTATATATATTAATATATCTAATAGTACTATATTATATATATATTAACTATTTTTTCTCCGTAGCATTATTATCAGCTTTTTATTCCTAATTTTTTTTCTTACTTCTACTAATTTCTCTTAAATTCTTATTATTCATAAGTAAAATTTTTTTTATATATAACATGTATATTCAAGAATTTTATATATTCCCTTTAGTAGGTTTTAATGGTGTTAACGGCATCGACGATCCATATAGATTAGGTTTCGGTTTAGGAGAACTCCTTAGTTCAAGGTTAGGTGATAAGAATTTGTTAATTCTAAACACAGCTTTACTTGTGTGCAATTAACAAAACTATTCAATGGATCTGACGAGAAAGGCCTTAACTGACCTACCTGTTTGGACGTCGATGGCCGTATGTCTAACCTATCCTACCAAGAATCGTCCGATGCTGTAAGACCTAAACATAACTAGATGGGTCTACGTTGCCGTAAATCTAGAAATAACCTGGTGGGTTACTCTCTCTCTCTCTCTCTCTCTCATCTCTCCATCTCTCTCTTCTCTCTCATCTCTCTCTCTTCTCTCTCTCTATATATATATATATAATAATATATATATATATATGTAGATATATATTATATATATATAGTATATATATATATATATATACTAGTATATATATATATATATATACTTATATTATATATAGTACTACTATATATCTATATATATTATACATTAATATATAATATATATTATATTACTATTACTATATATATATATATATATTATAGTACTATAGATATATGATATATTATATATATATATATATATAATTATAACTACATATAATATTAAATATATATTATACTATATATAATATTTATTATTATAGTAATATATATATATATATATATATATATTAATATATATATATATATATATATAGTATATATATATATATATATAGTATATATATATCTGAGTCCTTTTAATGTGTTTTATTTTCCCTTCTCAGAGGGTAATCACGGGGGACGATAGGAAATAGAACTTTAAAGGATGCATCCAACTTGTCGGCAAACAAAGTGTTCGCATACGAGTTTTCTAATTTTTTCCCCCAGATAAAAACTCAGACTGCTAACCAGCAAGGAGGCTTGAAAACCAGGTCTTCTCGCACGAGAGTTGGCGGAGTCAACTCCTACTGCCACGAGACGTTACGTATATAATATAATATATTATAGTATAGTATATATATATATATATATATTATATAATTTATATAATATGATATAGTACTTATATAATATAATAATATTATATATATAGATATATAAATATTGCGTTAAGCTGTCACACCTTACTACACGGGCGT
>JABUQX010111975.1:32500-37556 GCA_015478945.1 Trachelipus rathkii | reverse complement strand
GAGGTATAGATTTAAAGTATAATGTGTTCAGATGGACAATCTTAGGGGTGTGTTAGGTGTGAGAAAATTGATAAAATGAGGAATGAACATATTAGAGAGTTGCATGGTGTGAAGAAATTGGTAAATGAGAGAATAAATAAAAGTACAAGACGGTTTGGTAATTTGAAAAGGATGGATGATAGTCGGTTGGTTAAGCGGATGTATAGTGGTGAGTGTGCTGGGAATCGACCGGCTAGGAGACAGAAGAAAAACTATATTGAGTCAGTAAAGGAATGCCTGGAGGAGAGAAATGTGAGTTTGGCTGAGGCGAGAAGAAAGGTGCATAATAGAGTGGAATAGCGGGGTTTTGTGAGGGGTATGGTTGTGAATGACCTGGGCCAAGGGATGAACCCCACATTAACGAAATGCCATAGTGAGGGTCTGTCGCAGTCCCGTGAAGCTCCAGGGTGGATTTTCACTGCGACGAGTTCTCACTAAAAGGTATAAAGGGGGTGGTAAGGCTGGGCTTTCTTTTCAACTTCTGGCATATTCTTCTACTACTTTTCTGTTTCTGGTGCATGTTACGCACCTTACTCTCAGTCTTGAGGAGAGAAGGCGATAATAATAATAATAATAATAATAATAATAATAATAATAATAATAATAATAATAATAATAATAATAATAATAATAATAATAATAATAATGATAATGATAATGATAATGATAATGATAATGATAATTATAATGATGAAGATTGATGATTGGATAACCAAATATACCCACAATAACACAATAATAATAATAATAATAATAATAATAATAAATAATAATAATAATATTTAATATTAATAGAATAATAATAATAATAATAATAATAATAATAGTAATAATAATCAAAATCATAATAATAATAATAATAATAATAATAATAATAATAATATTATCAAAATAGCAATAATAATAATAATAATAATAATAATAATAATAATAATAATAATAATAATAATAATATAATAATATTAATAATAATAATAATAATAATTATAATAATAATAATAATAATAATAATAATAATAATAATAATAATAATAATAATAATAATAATAATAATAATAATAATAATAATAATAATAATAATAATAATATTTCTCTGGATTAATAATAATGTTTTAAGCTTAATCATTAAACCCTCAAACTTACCCAACTTAATATTTGATGTAATTTTAATATATAGTAAGTATCTTCAAAAAATTAATTTAAATTTTTTTTAATATGCGAGAACATGGACAGACATACAAAATTTAGAGTTCTTAAATTATGATGCAGGAACACAATCTTTCTCCAGTTTCTGGTGTAATATTTCCTTACTTAATCGTCAAAATAATCGGCAGAAATTGACGATGACGATTGAGAAAAATATGCCGATTTTGCCGATGGCGATTAATCGTCCCATCACTTATTGTTGGCAAAACAATATCTGCTACTGCCTTCTTCTGAGATTTTAGGAGCTTCAATTGATAAAGAATGTGGCGAGGTCCTTCCATCCAAGAGAATTTCGATTTAATTGTAAACCAGCAGGGATAGTAAACGCCAACAATACATTCCACAAGCAGTTGCAGCGTCCTCATGTTGTTGCCTTTAAGGCCATGTCTAATTGTAATCCACAATTTCTACAGGACCAATTTCTGATAATGCCAGATCTGTTGGAAGTACACCTGTCCTTATGGCCTGAGTTATCCCATAATCATAAGCCTGGTCTGTAGAGAGATCTTTGATAACAGTATCCCTATATGGAACTAAAGACTCTGGAAAGGATATTCTGACAAATGAGGGATTGATTTCTAGTTCTGTTGCAGTATCAAGCATGTTGCCAATCTTACCACTCCACTTGTTGTTAGGCAAAGTTTTTCCATCCAACTCTGTGATCAAGTGCTACAAAGGTTGCTCATTAGTATGAAGAGCACAAACCAACCAGATGAGCTTACGATTCAGCTTTGCCTCAACTCAATGCATGACTCCTCCTTCCCAATCACTGTTAACATTCGTTGAGTCACCACCAATAACCTGCAAACTTTTATCAATGTTGTTTTTTTTAAGAAATCCACAAGATGATTAGCAATAACTTCAGCAGGTTTCCTTTTCTGGAGTAAAATGGCAAAGAAACCTTCCACCTGGCTCACTGCAAACAGTATAGCTCTTCTTTCACAATACTTGGAAACTGATGACTTGAGTTATCTGCCTGTAACAGAATTTTAATGGAATCTTTCCGTCCATCAAAGAAGATATATTCAATATTGCCTATCCGGTATCGAGCATGAAATTCGTCATCAAGTGATTTCATGACTTTTTCTTGTGCCCTTTTTGCTTTATTGTGATCAACCACAAGTCTCCTGTCTCCTTCAGTAATTAATCCAGCATCCAAGCACGTAGACCGACACCATACCTAATACTTTGCAATGCAACATTGCGCAATTGTAATATATTATACTGACTTGTACTTGGAGTAGAAGGTACTTCAAAACAATCTCATGGATTTTCCAAAGGATCTTCAGAATCTTCATCTGTAGCATCAGTTGGCTCTTCATCTTCGTCGGAGAAAAGAACTTTATTTTGTTGTAATGTTAACTCTTCCTTCCTTTCTGCTTATACCAGAAAATTCTTTCTTAATTCATCTTCTTGGCCTCTCTTCTGCTTTTTAATTTGTCTTCTGTGCTCAGTAGATCTGGTAATCCAATCTATACTGTCCAAATGATCAAACCCTTTCTTTGACTATTATTACAAACACTGCTTTTACAGGGATCTTCTATATCCTTAGAACAAGTTAGAGATGAGCACTTCATGTATACAGTCAGCACCACCTGGACATGGACCCTCAAATTCTGAACATAGCTTAATCTCACACTTGCAATTGAGGATGTCAAAGAGCTTGTCTAACGTTGCTTTGAAAGCCTCTTTCAATTCCAGTTTTTCTCTGCCAAGTGATATGTTTTTGGCCTTTTTCCAGTTTTCTTCTATCTTCTTCAGGACTGTGACTCTCGAATTTAAAATTGCCACAACTAAACAACTGTTTGCTAGCTCCCACTTTTCAAGCACTTTTGGATAAATATCTTTTGCAAGTGTGGCTGCTGGGTAATTTCTGACATTCTCTCCAGTCTCCACTCCGCTCTCTTAGCAGAAGCCCATATCTTAGAACATCACTTAGAGTTGGGAGTTCAGAAAGAAGCATTTCACGACCAGTTCCAATGAAGTTACTTATGTGAGTGGAAGTTGCCAGTCTTCTCTTCTTTTTACAAGCCATGGTTCCGAATTTTCAGAATTTGCAAGTGGAAAAAACTATTCGTGCCTGGAAAAAGAAAAACGAGATAATGTCACTATTTGTATGATATTAATAAAAATTAATAAAAAGGTACTCAGTTGCAAATGAGTATTGCTAGTTTAAAAACTTTTACAAGTGGCATTAAAATTTTTACAGATGTTATGGTATAATATAAATATATTCTTAACCTTAGAGCAGAAATACAGACCGAAATAATGATAAGAAAGCACTTCTTTAGAGAAGACAGTTTGCTGCGAATTTTACATGAAAATATCACGAATTTGAAGTAGCTATTTACCAAGCAAACCAATGTAATTGCCAGTTCTTGTAAATATAATTGTGAATCGCTAACCAAAACTTAACTTTTTGACCCCCCCCCCTCTCATTTTTTGAAAAAGGAAGTCCAAAAATTTGACACGCCCTAATAATAGTCTTTTTTAATATTTTGATTATTTATATTATGTTTTATATTATTTATTTATTATGATAACAATCATTTTGTAATTTGTTTCACTTATTTGATAGATTTAATTTTTTTTTATTTTGATAGATTTACTTTACTAAATTAAGCAATAAATAATTGAATCTAGTTACAAAGATAGTTTGAGGGTGAAAGTTTGAGAGTTGAGAAGGGTCCCCTTTACTGGCACAGGATAATTGAGCGTACGTTTCGAGCACGAAGAGAAGGACGAACAAGTTAGAGAGACAGACACGAAGTAGTTTACGAAGGCGGGTGCAAGCTCAGAAGCACAAATTTTGAGAACTATAGGAGGAACACCATCAGGATTGTACGTCTTCTTAGTGTAAAGTACAAAGAGAGCCTAAATAAAGTCTTTAGAAGAAAATACAATATTTGGCATAAATGTAGAGAAGGGGGAATAACACCGGAATCATCTAAGATAGAATTAGATGCAAATGTTTGAGCAAAAAGTTCAGCTTTAGCACAAGATAAAACATCAGTTGTACCGTCTGAAGATATTAGAGGTGGCAATGAGGAAGGACCAAAATTAGGGTTGACGTTTTTTTTTTTTTTGCAAAATGTCATAAAGGATGTGAGGAGGAAGAATTAGAAATATTATTGCATTTCTTACAGTGAAAAGAGCTTTCAGTGTCATGGAGAATATACTTTGCACAATTCCTCGATTAAATATAAGTTGAGTGATAATGCGCGAGTTTCTTTAGTTTGAGAGCGATGGTAATTCGTGAAGGCAGCGTCGTCCATGTGGCGAATAGCATAGGAACAATCAGAGGTAATCCACGGTTAGGTAATTTTAGCTAAAGGGAAAGAATATGGCATATACGCAACCATGCGAGAGAGAAAAACCTAGGCAATGTGCTCAGAACATCCGAGGGACTCCTCCACATTGAAGCAGTAGTCATTCTAAAGGAAATCAAAAAGTACCACCGAAAGTCCGACCAGTTAGCAGCACAGTTGTGACAAAAAAAAATATCCTCGCCTTAGGCCGTAGGGCGTAGGCGGGCGTCTTTCCTACGGAAGACTTGAAGAAATAGAACAAGAAACTGAAATAAGAGGGTGATGAGAGGAGCCCAGAGGAGGGAAGTGTTTAACAGAATAAGGAGAAGGATTTGAAGTTAAGAAAAGATTTAGAATGTTGGGTTCATCTCCAAGGTGAACAGGGATGCGGCTATGGTGTTGCATAAACTGAACTACTCAAGGTCTTTGTGAATAGAGAATTGGTAGGCAAGTTAACTTCCTCTATCTTGAGAATTAGAGGAAAGCCAATGTTGGTGATGAAC